>JANKYE010000005.1:23213119-23224442 GCA_032467995.1 Erythroxylum dillonii | reverse complement strand
AATTGTTAATTTTCCAAAAATTCCCAAAAACATTTATTTCATACTTTGCTTTCTTTAATTTTAATCAAACAAAACCCCCCTTTTTAATTGCTTTAATTGCATGTTTCAAACTCTAGGCTAGACTTTTAGATCAATTGCATAACGGTTCCATCGAGAGAGACGACCCGAGGTTCAGCTTGCTGCAATCTTGGAAATAATTTTATTTTGACCGGTTTCCAAGGTCGATTTTCTAATCGAACGACAGAGCCGCGATCAAGAAGTCTTATTGAAATTCCTTTATGAGCTATCCCAAAATCATTTCGGAAGTAAGTGAGATGAGTCCGTTTTTGAGGTTTGACTTGGTGAGGGCTCATCAACCTTATGAGATGCGCGCCTAGATGTCATATAGGACGTCGGCACGTGACTCGCATGGGCGGGGGTCCAACAAATAAAATGGGACGAAGTGATATGCATACCATATAATGATAATGACCAGAGTTATAGTAGATATTTAATCAATGTGGCAAAAATTACGGGGATAAAACTTAAAGAAAAGGAGTTAAGCTTTGCCATGTGAGCTCCCACTTACTAGTTTAAATTTTGCTTTGTTAATTACATATTATATTTTAAATTATTTGTACCAATTTTATATTGATAATCATTAAATAAAATTTTTAATATTTTTAATATTGATTTAAATTAATTTCAAAAGATCAAATGTTTTTAAATTTATTATCCCAAATTCTATATATCAACTTATGGAGCATAATTTTGCAAATATTTTACTGCTTACATCTTTTCTTATAGTTATCATTGAAACTCATTCACATAATTATTAGTATTATAACTTAAGTAAAATTTCCACCCCCTTGACTGGTTATATTGTCACGTTTTATGATAAAATAAAGCTTTTAAATATCAAATTATATAGATAAATAATTATATATGTATTAACATACTTTAATTCTTCATTTTCATTAGATGACCATTTAGCAAAATCAAATCGTCAAAATGTTTCACAATTACTAGATATAACATTAGAGAATTCACTTGAAGGTGTTCCATTCCACCTTACTATAGTTAGTGAGATGAGAAAGTATCCTTGAATTAGTCAGCATGCTTGATAATATAGATTTTTGAAAAAGGATAATTATATTAGGCTATGAAAGGCATATCAAATGTAATTACAAAATACTAAACCAAGGTCACTATTATGAAGTGATTGTCAAAGATTACAACATAGGACTATTAATGATAGGAAATTAGGTATTCCAAAAGGAAAGGAGATATTGTTCATCATAAAGTCTCTATTTTTGTATGAAGAATGCATACTGACGTGTTGTATCAGCTTCTTATAAAATTGTTCCATAAAGGGTCTCTTGTCTTAAAATATTCTACGATTTCTTTCATCCCATATATCTATAACCTTAGAAGAAAGTACTAACTAGAAGAGTTTGTATGCAATTTTATTGGTGCATCTACCTACTAAATACCAATTTTTAATGTTGTTCAAATTAGGAAGATTCTCAATTATCAAACATTTGTTGAAAAGTGATTTCTATGTATGTTTGATGTAGCTGCAATTGAAGGATAAATGTTCTGAATTTTCCTTAAGTTTTTGACATAGAGAACACCAATTGGTAAGATGTAAGTATCTGTCCATTTCGTTAATAGTCTTCAACTTATCCTTCATTGCAATCCAAAGAGTGGCGGCATCTCGAAAATTAAGATAACTTGACCATATTGATTTGATCCAAGGTACAATAGGAAGATCTTTGAAGATTAGCTGCCTATGTGAGGGATCAGAGAACTGACCATCTTTGGTATGCTTCCATATGTATTTGTCTTCTCTCCATTGATATGAATCTGTAAGATTTCATGTATAAGAGAGTTAGGCATGGATGATTGGGTGATGATCTCCTTATATGAGAGGGCTTAACTAGTGAATCAGTTGATTGTATTGAAGTTTTGAGTGGAGTGGCTTCATTGACATTGATGAGAGGCCCTACTAACAACCAATTATCATGCCAAAAATTGATAGATTCAACATTTCCTACGAGAGCAATGAAGCCATTCTAAAATTTTTCTCTCACTCTCATAATTGCTTTAAGAGAGGATGAAGGAAGATGTTTAACATCTATAGCCTAAATGCTTCTTTTCTTGTCGAAGTAAGTGTGAATCCACTTACACCAAAGTGGTTATTTGTGACTCATAATTCTCCAATCTCTTTGTCAGTAGGATGGTATTCATGATTTTAAGAGACTGTATGTTAAGACTACCCTATCTTTTGGGAATGCAGACTTCATGCCACTTGATCTTGCTTTTTTTTAAGTTCTTTCACTACTACATGTTCAAAGAAAATTATACACATTTTTTCTATAGCTTTTACAACAAAACTTGAAAATTCTATGTGAGAAGCCCTGTATATGTTGATAGTGTTTAAAAGTGATGTAATAAGTTATACTCTCCCTGCTGTTGAGAGACGTATGGAACTCCAATATGAGATTCTGCTCTCGATTTTATCAAAGAGATCATTCAAATATCTTGTTTTCAATATGTGATAAGAGATAGGAATGCCTAGGTATCTCATTAGAAGTTCTCCTTGCTTGAATCCAGTATTAATAACTGCTATTTGATGTCTACTAATAACACTTCTTGATAGGTAGAAGCTGATTTTGGAACAATTCACTTACAGGCCTAACATTATTTAAAACATCTTTAGAGCTTTCATTAAAGCAGAAATGAAGATTTCATCAACTTTAGATAATAGAATAATATCTACAAAATAAAGATTGGTTAGCATAATTAGTTTCACACGCTTAAAGTGATATTTGAAGCCTTTTGTTCTCTCAATAATCCTCAACATTATCTTGTGAAAGGTCTCTATGACAAAAGAAAAAATAGGGAGATAATGTATCTCGTTGTCTAATCCCCTTGTAGCTTTTGAAGTTGGTAGATTGTCCATTCACAAGAATGCTATATGAAGATGTTGTTAAGTACTACATAATCCATTGAATGAAAGTGTTTGGAAAATCCATAGTTTTTAGGATATTAATCATTAATTCCCAATCAACATTATCATATGCCTTTCTAAGATTGATTTTGATACAACAATTGGGTTTAATTCTCCTCTTGGAATAGGTACTGATGAGTTCTTGAAGAATTAGTAAGTTATCCCCAATCACCCTTCCACGTATATAAGCTCTAGGGTTTAGACTGATATGCTTGTGTAAGATTCCTTTGATCCTTTGAGCAATGATTTCGATATTATCTTGTAAATAGTATTGCAACAAGCAATAGCTCTGAAGTCAGAGAATTGATTTAGCTCACCATTCTTAGGAATAAGCGTTATAAATGTCTTGTCTCCAAGACTACCTTAGATACCAAATCACCAGTGAAGGGCCATTATTTGTTAAGGAATTCACATTGAACCCATCTAAACCAAGTGCCTTATGTGGATGAAGTGAAGCTAGTGCATTCTTAACTTCCTATGTAGTGACAAACCTGCTTAGGGATTATTCTTCGAGTAGAGATATTATGTTCTTTAAAATCTGCTTGATAATTAATTTAGAGGATTGTGTTTTTGATGGTTTATTCATCAGTTCTCTGAAATAATTATATGCACGTTGCAATAGTTGATTCTCTACTTCAAGTTGGATATTGTTGGGCTTTAGGGAGATAATTTTGTTTCTAGCTTTCCTAGAAACAATGGCATTGTGAAATACTGATGTGTTTCTATCCCCATTTCCTAACCATTCAACTCTGGCTCTTTGCTTCATAAGAGAATAATCAAAATAAAAAGGATGTATATAATTATGAAAAACATTTATTTTCTTTATCTGTAGGTGTTAATACTCAGCACTGAGATATATTGCCTACTGGATGGTTTTTAAATCCTTCTTTGTAGTATTGAAAAGGTTAAGGGTGTTGCCAATGTTGATTTTATAAAACTCTTTCAATTCTTTTTTCATATAGTGTAACTTCCTTATGAATATAAATTGCTTGATGCCTCTAATGTTGGTTCTCAAGGCATTCCATATCCCTTCCTCCATCCTAGTTAACTCCTCCCTTCCTCCATCCTAGTTAACTCCTCCCCTCCTTCATACTTGTTAACTCTAAGAGAATGTTATTGCATATGAATGGAAAGTTAAAGCTTGTAGCCCCTGTTGATGTTAATATTACTGTATGATATGATAAATAATTGCATAAGTACTTGGAGAATGAATTTGGGAAAGTGGACGTCCAACTCAAGTTTGCACTTCTTTTAAGCTTCTTTCTTATTAGGAATTATCATGTTTGCTTGTTGCTCCATGTAAAATAAAACCTATCAGAGGGAATGTTAGTGAGTTGAGTATCATCCAAGCATTTACCAAGATCAACACTTAGGCTACATATTGATCTCAAGCCTTCAACTTCCTCCATTCTCAAGATTAAGTTGAAATCTCCAAATAGCATCCAAGGTAAGTTAATAGCAGTTGCAATATCTTTTTAATTTGTTTCCACAAGAATTGCCTCTAATATGCATTATTGTGTGCATAAATGAAAGACATGTATATATTTTGATTAAGATAACTCACATAAACTTAGAGATTAATCATCTACTCAGTTATGATTGATGAGTGAAAATTTAACACTTTCGACTCATATATTATAAGAACTCTTCCATTAGGATGACAGTTGTGATTAGAAATGATTTTCCAATGTGCTGGAAAATAGTCTTATATATTGTAATGCTCCTTTCTCATTCTAATTTGCAAGATACCTGCAATAGTCATTTTATTTCATAGAATAGTATCTATGATCATAAGCTTCTTGTTAGGAGCCTTAGCTCCCCTTACATTCCATTTGAGTATGGTCATGTTGCAGCCTCTTTTTGGGAGAGTTTCTTCTTCTTATTGGATCTTCTTTTAGCCATACTTTCAAATTCCCGCTCTTATTCTTGTTGTTGAACTTGCTTGTTAGGTGTTTCAATTAAGTTCCTCGCTACATCATCCAAGATTCCTTTAGTATGCATGTGTGAATCTACTAGTAGTTCATTCTTTTATTGCACAATTCCACTCATCTTACTTGTATCCCGAATTGATGAGTTATAAGAGTTAGGCATATTGTATTAATTCTTTTCATTATGAACATTTTGTACATGTTCACTTAAAGAATCCTACATAAATTCACTTTGTTTTTTCTGCGGATGTTTATTAAGCCCATCTTGCATATTAATTGTCTCCATCTTTCATTAAAAACTCCCCCTGTTGGTCTTTATGTTTGCTTCTTGTCTAGTTAAGGTTTCCCTATATATGTAACTTTTAGACTATCCTCTAAGGGCTCCATATCTTCATTTAGTCTAATAACTAGTATAGTATCAAGTAAATCAGATAAAGATGTGACTAGAATGCAAACTTTAGCAAAGTTTATCCATTTAGTTTCTATTATTGACTGATCCAAGGAAATTAGTTTGCCTATGAAACTTGCAAGGTGGATTAGCCCGCTGGTGGTCCAATATTCTAGTGGTACTTCATCCAAGCATATTCCATATAGGGATATTATCCCTCTTAAGCTCATCTAGTTTAATTCTAGGTCTCCAAGTCTGCAATAAGAGTGGCTTATTTTGGAAATGTCATGGTCCAGATTGAAGCATTGTCCTAGCCTCTTCTAACCTTGAGAATATGAACAAAAATACATCCTCATTATTAACCATAATATCAAGCAATACGTTTTATTTCCAATTATTGAATGCCTATAGCCTTATTATTATAAATGCAATTCTTTTGTCAATGAAGAAGCCAAGTAATGTACTTTCCCATCTGTCAGCTCCTACCCTCAAGATCTCTAAAGGTGGCACTATAATTCTTTGCTCAGCTATTTCTTTTAGAGTTCAATAAGTTAATTTCTACTCAAGACTTGAGTCTCTAACGACTTGATTCCATGTTTTGGGTAAAGGTTTCAATAATGGGAGTCTTAGAGCTATTCGAGCTCAAGGGCAGGAATTGTGAGTCCATAGGTTCAGGCTGTTCACTATTAGGTAAGCCAGTTCAGCTAGTTATAAAGTGCACCAGGGTGTAAAGAGAAGCATAAGGTAGGGTAATGCAGTTGGAGAAAGGTGATTTAAGTAGATAAAAGAGAATGACCCGGGAGAAGAGTAGTTGTTTTCAAAGTTACTCAAAAGGAAAAAAGACAATAAATAGGTATATATGAAAGAATAAGAATATAGAGGGAAGAAGTAATATTTATGTTGCTATAGATTAATTAAAATTAATATACAATGTAACATAGAGGTCCTCTTGCTCTCGCCAAGCTCACGTTCACGGTGTCTCGCTCACAATCATGGTGTATCACTCTCTCATTGACACTCATGATGTTTCGCTCACCCCACTTTACTCATGCTCGCCTTGCTTATGTAGTGGATGGCTTTCTATTAACGTAATTTTCTTTTGAGATCTCTTAATAGTATAGATTAATTTAAAAGAACCTATGAAATCATGGCATTTGTTAGAATCTTATCATTATGAGTTGCAGTTCATTCAATTCTTCCATTATTTTAAGAGATGCCTAGTTATCATTCTAAAAGGATACATTCTTGTCGGTGTGAACCATAAAGGAGATTAAGTTTTGAAGTTTGCCTCTAATCTTAAGAATGGATTGCATGAATGATGAGTTATTGCTTGAAATGTTTAGGCACTAAAATTTTGTACCTCCTATGTTGTAGCTGTGCACCCACCTTACCCAAAGATAATTTTTGTCCTTGAATAGCCTTTAAGCCCTTTTAACTATCATTTTCAAATTGGTAACTTTGAGTGGAATGAAACCTAAATCCCCTTACTGTTTAAGTGTACATACCTTATTCCATTTAATTTTAGATTTGTTGGCATTCTCTTTTCATCCATTCCATAATAATCTCCATAGAATTTTGTCAATTGATTTAATGATAGCACTAAGGAAAACTAGGTGTGACGTTTTGTATATGCTAAGAAAATTCGACACAAAATTTATTAACAGTGCCCTTCCTGCCATTGAAAATGGTTTTTGAACTCTAGCTAATATTTTTGTTTTTTATTTTCTCTAGTTGATTCTTATAATTAGAATAATACTTCTTTTGAGTTAGTCAAAATTGTACTAAACTGCAAGTGCACGACATAGCTGTAGCTAGTACCAACAAGTATGGGTCAAAGCCATGAAGACTATGAATACTAGTAATTACCTCTCCCCTATTATCTAGCCTACGAATTGATTTTAAATTTTTAATAAAAAGAAAATAAAAATAAAAAATTAAAGAAAAAGGAAACAATAATGAATGCAAAGATAGCGGAATTCACTTAGAAGAATATTGTTATCAAAAATTAGTATTTAGGTTTAAATCCCCTTAAACCCTTAACAGATAGATCTTTTATCATGAAGTTGTTTTATTTATGTATTGGATCGTAGAGACTCCTATGGTATGCTAATAGCTGACCTTGAGTCTACTAACAACTAATCCTAAGGTCTCTAACTGAATTACTCAAGTTAAATCTTATGGGATTGCATTACCGATTTACGAGTCTCTCTATTAGGTTTGATCCTAATTAAGAAGATTTATATCATCCTATCTCTAGGGTGCAATCAACTCCTTCTAATTATGGTAGATCAATTCACACTATGATTTCTCAATCTCTATATATGAAATAAGATTATGATATAATTTTTGGGTTATTAGAACATAAATGAAATGCGTAATTAGATCAAAATATATGAAACAACCAACTGCATTAATAAAAGAATCAAATCATATCAAAGTATTAACATAAGATTCATCTAACCTAATACTAACTAGACATTTAGTGACACATGATCAAATACAAAATCAAACATACATAAATAGAAATATGAATTGGAAACAATGGAATCATAATTTTAAATCTCCCTGATTGTCTTTTATTGAATGTTCTTGCAATGTAAATGCTTAATGTTATATTTCGATGGATCTTTCGATGATTTCTTAATGTTTTTGATTTTGTAACTGACCCGGTCGTCTATCAATCTGTGTACATCCAAAAACACCTGAAATTGTGATTTTGCAGTGCACATCCTAGATGTAAATCCATGCATCACTTCTATGCTTCAATTCTTTGTTTTATGTCGTCTTTTTATTTAAATTCTTCTCTTTTAAGTCTATGAAAGCAATTACAACCTATAAACACACTTAAAACACATTAAATACCAAATATACAATAAAAGTATAAAATATCAAGCAAAAATATACCCCCTAAGGGGTGTTCGAGTTGGTGGAGTAGGGGGCATATGGCCAAAAGGTCCTGTGTTCGATTCCCCTTACCTATGCTCTCTCGGTTGAAACTGTCGTATAGGGCTTGCCTAGTACGGAGTGCCTGGTTAGCATGATTTGCAGGCTATTGCGTCAATCTCGAGGTTTATCCAGTGTGCATCCAAATGGTAACGACTGCAGGTTCCTTCGTTTCAAAAAAAAATCAAACAAAAACATATCAAATATAAGGTAAAATTATGATTAATTATATATCTATCAATGAGGCTGAGTAGATGATATACTGATTCCTAGATAGGTTAAAGGGAGTTACTAGAGCTTGAATCTTTTCAGGCTAGAGAACCACAAAACATTTTATATTTCATTAGCTGATAGAAACATCCCACTCTTTTAATTGTGAACTTGTAAGCTTAAGATTCTATTAAACATCTTTAATGCAATAAATAGAGAAGAGATTAAATCAGGTTTAGTCCTAAAGAATATGATCAAATCATCTGCAAAGTTTAAGCTAATTATTCTAAGCTTTTTACACTTTGAATGATGCTTAAAAGAGATGTTCCTTTCCACCACTATTAAGAGATGCTTACTGAATACCTCTATTTTTATGTAGAAAAGATATGGTGAAATTGGATATCCCTGCCTAAGTCCTTTTGACCATTTAATTATAGTTGATGACTCTCCATCAAGTAAGATGTTGAATGATACTTCGATAATGCATTACTTTATCAATTATATGAAGATGTCAAGAAACCGTATGCCTTTAATAAGTTTAAAATAAAAGACCAATCTAAGAGTCATAGGCTTTTAAAAGACTACTTTTAGGGAGAAGCTTTTGTTACTTCTCCTAGAGTAATGCTTGAACAATTCTTGTGTAATGAATATGTTATCTCTAATCTACCTCCTTGAAATGTTGGCATTTTGTTGATATCCAATGCGAGCTGATAAGACTTGTTTCAATCTCTTGGCCAAAATTTTTGAGATTATCTTATAAATTGAATTGTAGCAAGCTGTATGTCAGTAATCTTTTATGGAATTATGTTCTTTTCCTTTTGGAATCAATTAAATGAAAGTCTTATTTGTTTCCTAAAGTAGCTTTCATTTTTTAAGAATTCATTTACTACCTCTATTACTAAACTACTAGTAAATGGCCAAATTTTTTGGAAAAAATTCACATTCAATCCATCTGGTCCCAAAACTTTGAAAGGGTTTAGAGTATAGGTGGCAAGTAGTTTGAGAGAAGCTCTATTTTTTTAGAGGGGCTAGCTAATCTTACACCTTCTCTTTAATGAAGTGAGCAGAAAATATGGCATTTGATGGAGCTCCCAATATGTTGATATAGTATTCAATAGCTTCTCTTAGTAAATATTCTAAAATGTTGAGGAAAGTGTTGTCTTTAACAAAAGGTGTTTTTGTCCCCCTTTGATGTCCATAGAACTCTAGACCATTTCCTTATGATAGAGTATTCAATTTCCAAATGTTGGGAGAAGTTTTGAAGTGCTTACTTTTGCAGATTTTGAAGATTAGGATTACTAGGATTAAGGTAGAGTTCATATTATACCTTACTAATTTGCTCTTTCGTAAAATTCAAGAGTTAGTGAGTGTTTCCAACTCCTCCTTTATTTTTGAAGAATATTGATCTTCTTTATTTTGCTTTAAAGCTTCTTGATCAATCTGAACTAGTTGGTGCTAGTTAGATGTATTTCAGTTCCCTTTTTGATAGCATCCTCAAACCCATCTAGTTCAGTTAGAAATTTGTTAAACTTGAATGATGCCCTCTTAAGCATGTTCATATTGGAAATGAGAACAATGATTAGGGATTCATCTAAGCTTATTATGTTTGGAAAGAGGGTTATAAAATTAGGAAAGGATTGGAACTATTCCTGATCAGCTTTGTTTCTGTCTAATTTCTTCCTCCAAAACCAATTGCCTTTCTATTTTTTGCTTTATGTGTAGAAGTTCCCACTATAAGGAAGATCTACAACTTGTATATCATTTATGGAGATCTTCAAGTCCTCACTGTGATTCCTTAAGTAGTTGTTACTTGCAGCTTCATTTGGATTTAGATTTGTGAGGATTGTTCTTTGAGTTTGTTCTAGAGAGTTATTCTTTGAAAAGCTTCATTGTATGTATAGATCATTGAATTATAAAAGTTCATTGTTCCTACTTTAGTTTAGCTTTCATGTGAATCACTTGATCAATAATTTGAAAATTTTGCAATTTTACTTTCTTATCTTTATATAAAGCCAAAATTCAACCATTATAATGGTAGGCATAATTATCTATCATTCTCCAACTTTTTGGTTGTTCTTATATATGAAGTTTCTAATCACTAATTTTTTTTAAGGGAGTTCATTCTCTTTACATTCCATGTGAATATACTTATATTCCATTAGTGGAAGAAGTGCTTCTCTTCTTCTTATTGGATTTTTTTTAAGGTTTTGAATTCTTCTTGTTTTTCCTATGAAGGGAGAGTCCCTTCAATGTTTTTGTAGCTTCTATCCTCTTTTGACAGCTATTTGTTAGGGAGTGCATATGTTATCTCCTCTTTTTGAGCCATTTGATTGTATACATGATTATTTGTATTCTCTATATATGTAAAAGAATTAATGTTTCCTTTGTTTTGCATTTTTTTCTTGTAGACTTTCTCTTAACTTTACGTCTCCATTATCATAAGCTATGTTAAGTTCTCCACTTTCATTGTGCCTCATTAACTAAAGAATCTCTCCAGTTTTGAAAAATCTTCCATTTAGTTTCTAACTTTTCTTTGGTGTTGCTTTAGGTTTCTAGGCATATATTATGTTAACTACATTCTCCACCAGTTCAAGGTTGTCATTAAGCGACATTATTGGTGTTTCATAGGGGAGATCTTTTAAAGCTTTAACTAAGGCACTTACTATTGCGTAGTTTATACATTTGATTTCAATTGTTGCTTGAACTCAGTACACAGGCTTACCAACATAACTTACTATATAAAAAAGACCACATATGTAGCACCCCCTTAACGTAGGGTACACATTGGGACGCCCGTAGGTCGTACCGATACATATCCTACAATAAGAGTGCGCTACGAACGATCACTACTATACTCCACAT
>JANKYE010000005.1:23124767-23134929 GCA_032467995.1 Erythroxylum dillonii | reverse complement strand
TTTTTTTGGAATAAGATAATACAATTCAACCCCCCCTTCTTGTATATTGTTTATCGTTACTAATTTGTGATTCATTTGAGAATGAAGGTAAGATCATTTTAATCTTTTGGATTTTTTAGAAGGATTTTAGTTCATGGAATTTAGAAAATGCTTGGGTTTAAGCATTCTAGAACCAATTTTAGTGATTGTACTTTAAGGGATTTTCAATTATAAACCCTATTGAGTGGGATTTTTGTTATTGAATGAAGGGATCAAAAGAGTCAAGAGGAACAAGAGAAGAGACATTTTAAGCAAGTCTATAAGCAAGGAAATCACGGTGGATACATGTTTATAATAGAGTAAATAAGCCACTAATGTTTTCTTTGAATCAAAGAAGTTTAATGATTTCAATTGCATCATGAGTGTTGCATTTATTGCTTTTGAATGATTTGAGAATGTGCTGCATATTTTGTATATGAATTTTGTTTGATTTATGAAAATGATTTTGAAAGGATATCAAGTTTATGAAATCAAGTTTCAAAAATGTGTCATTTTGGGCTATAAGTTTACAAGTCATGAATTACATGTTATGTGAGTTTATGGTGATTCACTAAGTTAAGTCAAGTGCATTTTGACTAAAGGCTTCTCCCGTTTGCCTGCTAATGACATGGAGCTCCTTTAAGGACTCCCATAAGTTCACAGCTATATAAGACCATTATGTAGAAATGTGTAGTACGTTCTGTTTTTGGATCCACCTGAACAATTTTAATATGCTTATATGCTCATGACAAGAGTGATGCATACATAGTTTGCATATCCCAAACCATTCTAATGTGATTATGTGTATATGTTATGTGAACAAGTTTGATGCATTCATGTTTTGTAGTTTGAGATTTTGACTAGATGATGAGAATTTTTAGAAACAAGTGCTTTATGAACTCAATGAGAATTTTATATGACAAGTGAATGTTTTTCAAAGGGTTTTTGCTTATTTTCCGTTATAAGCTGTTACCCAAGAACTTCCAAGCTCACCCCCTTTCTGTCCCATCTTTAGGTTATAGCTAAGAGATCAAGTGATCAAGAGCCTAAGGGAATTGCTTCAAATTTGCTATTTTGTATTTTGTAATAAGCCAATGGTGTGGTTTTTGATATGTAAATAAAGTTTTTCAAACTCTATTGCTTTAGTAATGAAATGATAGATTGAAGTAGTTTCGGTTAAGTATGTTCATTGAATTCCTTGTAAAAGGGTTGAGTTGAAGTAATGAGTTTGTTTTGATGTTTGACTGTCATGGGCATGCCACCCTTGTGAGATGATAGCTATTAAGGGTTCATGGAAATAACCCTACAAGGAACCACGCTCAAGTATTATGGTATTTTGAAGAGTTGGATTCCGAAAACGAGATCCAATGATCAACACCAAAAAAGTAATCTAAAACATTTCCAAATTGTGGTCAAGGATGGGGTTGTCTCCCCTCCAATTGAGCTTCTCTAAGCTGGTCCTAAGGTTTGGTCATCTGCGTTGGTGGAATTCTTTAGTCTAAACGTCCTTCCTTCCC
Source organism: Erythroxylum dillonii (assembly GCA_032467995.1). Classification (NCBI taxonomy): domain Eukaryota; kingdom Viridiplantae; phylum Streptophyta; class Magnoliopsida; order Malpighiales; family Erythroxylaceae; genus Erythroxylum; species Erythroxylum dillonii. The sequence continues at coordinate 23,133,394 of JANKYE010000005.1, read as the reverse complement.
CATAGTGCTTGCTTAGGCAAGCGCTAGATGGAACAAAAAAGGTCTAGAAAAGGTGATGATTAGAGAGGATGGCACAGTTTTGTTCAAGTTTCAGATGTATGTGAATTTGATATAATTAATTGAGCAAGGGTTGTATCATATAGGTAATCAACCTTTATTTATGCAGTAATGGAAGCCAGGTATGGCGATTGGTAAGGGAGGAGTTGAGGTATTGCCCATATAGGTTAATTTCCATTATCTTCCTCTAAAGTTTTGGACTATTCAAGGGTTAAGTTTCTTAGCTAGCTTATAAGGGAAACGGTTATGCATGGATTCTCAAAAAGCTATGATGCAAAGGGTATGTTATGCCAAGCTTTGTATTGAAATAAATATTAAAAAACACATCTCTCCATGATAAGATATCTGTCAATAGACTTGGAGAAAATGAAGAGCTGGAACAAATAGAAATACAAGTGACATATCCATGGAAACCTAGCAATACTACAAAAAAATGGGTTCCAATTAGAAAGAAGTTTAAAACAGTTTGGTATGATGAATTATTGGTTGATGCTGTCAATCCCTCCTCTTTTGTTATTAATCCAATTTGTAAGGATACACTAGGCCATAACGTGAATCTTGATAATTTACCTAACTCCTTAAATGTAGCAAAGACTGTTGTATAGCAGACTGGAGACAATGCTGAGGTTAATACTGAAACTTCTCCTAGCACTTCATTACAAGTTGACACTTTAACAGAGAATAGACGGCCTAGTGCTATTTTTTGAAAATATTGGAATTGCTCCAGAATTCTACCTTATTGAGAATTCAGGTGACAACGAAGAGGATGATGTCTTGGATCACGAAGCAAACCAGACTACTGCCACTGAAAAGATTAATTATTTCGCAAACTTTCCGCAAATTTCTTTGGCACCAATAAAATATAAAACAAGCTAAACCGAAATAATAAAAATACCAGAAATTTAATAACGCAGTTCGGCACACCTTGCCTACGTCTACGGGGCTCTCACCCAGCTTAATCACTTTCACAGAAGACAATAGTTTTACCCAAGGTTTTACTGAGCCGACACCACTCAACCCTTGATACTATCTCTTAACCTCACTTTTCCTGAAAACATTTCACACCCAATAACACGACCGACTCGTGTTAGCCTCAACAGAGGATTTTGTCAATCAACCTAACAATACAACCGCCTCGTACTAACCTCAACAGAGAATTTTCTCAACAATATTTAATAATAAAAATAATTAAACGAACAACTCAAGTAATTAAAATAATAAAGAGTGAAAACTAAATACACTTGAGATAGACAAAAACAACTTCCCAATGAGTTTCGCTCCATTGAAATAGATCTGGAAGTTGTCGCAACAATAATAGAAAAACACTGCAAGATATGCTCGAAAGAGAGAGATACTCGAGAGAGATCCACACTGCTGCGAGAGCTAAATAGTCTTCGGTAGAACTAAATAGAAGTCACTAAGCAAACTACTAAAAGATGAGACATCAATATCAACATAAAACTAAAAAACAAAAAATCTTTTTTTTGTTTTTTTTAACATAAAAAATACTTCAAAAATGTAAAACACATTGTCCCTGTGCCCCTCGAAGAATCTCAAACCTGAGCTTACTCTTTGGCTCGAATGAAGATGTATAACATGAATAGCCTGCAAGTTCTTGATAATCAACCCTTTTTTTCTTTTATTTTTCTTCTTTCGCTCACATCTCCAATAACATTTTTTGCTGGATGATTTCTTCGAATTCTAGATGAAGAACCTCGATTCAAATCAGCTTTCATTGTTTTAGTTGGTTCATCATCCGAAGTAACTAAAAATTTTTCAGTTTCTACAGTTACTTCCTCAGCAGTAACTAACTGTAAACCACTTTTTGCAACTGCTCCATCTGCAGTAGCTAGCTGTAAGTCACTTTTTGCAGTAACTAACTGCAAATTTGGGCATTTTCTTGTTTTTCCTTTACTACATTTTTGTGCTTGTACTTGACCCTTTCTATTCCAAGCTTGCTTCGAAACCATAGGATGCTGCTGGAAATTTAATGAAGAGTGTCTAGATTTTCAATTTTGACCCCTTTGAAACATCATTTGTAGTCATTGATAACATCTTGGTCTTATATGTCCAATGACTACACAAAAATGACATATGGGTATAAATCTTCGATTCTTTCTCGATGTTTCTTCCTTTCGGACATATTTGGATATGTCATCTTTCTTCTCATTCACTTTAGAACACTCACCCTTATAGCCAATGCCTTGAAGATCCCTTTAACTTTACCAATTTTCAACAACTTTTCTAGTTTTTCGGTATCTCCTTTTAACATTTTCAATCCCTTTTCGGTGCTTACTAATTTCATTCTAGCTTCACCAAGTTTATTTGACGTCAACATCAAATTCTTTTCTAACTCTTAAATAGTGTTCTTCATGGAGATATTCTCTTCCTTCAATCTTTCATTCTTTCTACACTTTTCCTCCAATTTTTCATACATTAATTCGTAAACCTCATAAATATTCTCCACTTTATCACTTGACCCACTTTCATCACTGTCATAATCTGATGTTGAATCCCGAGCTGAACTGATTTCAAATTTTTCAAATTTTCTCTCTGTTCTATTGTCATTTACTTTTTTCTCAATTACAGCTAAACAAGTAACTGGACTTTTGTTGTGTAATGCAACTAGCGCAGCATTATTCGCTAATTCTTCTTTACTACCAAAATCACTTTCATAATCATTTTCACTCCAGGTAGTGGTGAAGGGCTTTCCTCTTTGTTTCTTTAATGTGTTAGCACACTCGAATTGAGTGTGACCAAACCCCTGACATTCATGACACTGAATTCTTCTTGCCTTCCATTCGCCTTTTTTTTCAGTTTTCACCTGCAGTGCCACTCCTTTGCTTCTTTCTTGTTTACCCCTTAAGAGATTTATCTCAAAATTTGCGAGAATGGCGATAACTTTTTCCAAAAACAGATTATCAATATTATAAGCCTTCTCTATTGTTGTAATTTTTGGAATAAATCTCAGTGGCAACGATCTCAGTGTTTTCTTAACCAATTTCACATTAGAGTACTTCTTTCCTAATTGATGAGCTTGATTTGCAATATCTCTCAATTTTTTGTGAAAGTCTCCGATAGTCTCATGCTCATCCATCTTCAGCTCTTCAAACCCCACAGCTAGTATTTGTAGTTTTGAAGATATCACAGATTTAGACCCTTTATGAATAGTCGGCAACATGTCCCACGCTTCTTTTGCCGTTTCACATGCTAATATCATTAAGAAGCGTCCTTCGTCAACAGCACTGAATATCGCATGTATTGCTTGTGAATTTATCAGTGCACTTTCTTCTTCCAATCTTGTCCATTCAGATGGATCTTTCTGTACTGCCTCTCCTTTATCATCAATGATCATTGAATACGTCCAACCGTGTACTACTAAATGTCAGGCTCTCGTGCTCTTAGCTTAAATAAAGAATTTCGTCTGGGATTTCCATGATGGATAATTTGATCCATCCAATAGTGGTGGTCTAGTGATTGATACACCCTCTCTCGTAGCCATATCTGCGAATCTAGGATCTGCACCAACTTGCTACAAAGTTCTGAATCGATGACCTTGCTCTGATACCAATTGAAAAATCGAATGAGATTAATTATTTCACAAACTTTCCGCAAATTTCTTTGGCATCAATAAAATATAAAACAAGCTAAACCAAAATAATAAAAAATACCAGAAATTTGATGACGCAATTTGGCACACCTTGCCTACGTCTGCGGGGCCCTCACTCAACTTAATCACTTTCACAGAAGTACAATAGTTTTATCCAATGCTTTACTAAACTGACATCACTTAACCATTGATACTATCTCTTAACCTCACTTCCCATGAAAGAATTTCACACCCAATAACACGACCAACTCGTGTTAACTTCAACAGAAGATTTTCTCAATCAACCCAATAGTACGACCGCCTCGTACTAACCTCAACAGAAGATTTTCTCAACAATATTTAATAATAAAGATAATCAAACGAACAACTTAAGTGATTAAAATAATTAATAGTGAACTAAATACACTTGAGATAGGCAAAAACAACTTCCCGACGAGTTCCGCTCCACTGAAATAGAATTAGAAGTTGTCGCAACAATAATAGAAAAATAGTCCACCCAAGAACCACTTCACAAAAGTGAATGTGCAGCACGCAATTTAATCTTCAAAGACGCCTTTTGCTTTGCCAGAGAAGAGTTTCCCTTAAACATAAAATATACACCTTACCTTTATCTTCTTTCCCAAAACAAATCACGTAGGCTCTTTAATTAATGTTCACTTCACCTTTTTATAAAAGCCAACACCAAATCCATATTCACCCTTACGCCTAGTGCAACCTTGATAAAGCCAACACCCAATGAACCAAAGAAACAACACATATGGTTTTTCTCACACAGCCCAAAAAAATCAGCAACACTTCACACTTCGTGGACTGCTTATTAGAAATAAGTCATTGAACAGAGCTGCTCCAAAAATGCTAAAACCATCAGCTCAATAAAGATCAAAACGTAAAAGAGAACAACAGCCCTTCTAACAATTTTTCATCATACATTTTTCACCCAAAAATCCCATAAACATATGCAGCCAAAAAAACACCTCAACAAAAGCAAATTGCACGTTGGCTTCACACACGTGTACTCATTAGGTTTTCCTTAAAAGACTCCTTTTCAAACAAGAACAATATGTCGTCATATATTCTCACCGCAAATTCTACTTAAGAGAATATATGAATTATGACTCCACTTCAAAATCTCAAACAATATCCAATTTCAAAATAAAGTAAAAATCTCCAATAAAAACACACGTTCGATAATTATGAAAATTGCCATGTCCAATAAAAATACCAAAAATAAAGATAGGATATATTTAGAATAAATCCTAACATTAATTTCTGATGAAACAAATTGCAAAATAAAATAAAGTCAACCGACGATTGTAACACATAATTCTACTTGACAGACAGTGTTTACGTGGCTGTACCACTAATTAAGTCGACCTCCTAGCTTCAAAAGTTACTGCTAAGAAAGAAAACTTAAAAACCCGAAAACAATTACTTACATGATCCTGAGCCTAATTTAAGTAAAACATAACCAGTGGATTGTTCTTCTGACCACCAGTCGCTCGCTCAGGCGCCAATCTCTATGCTCATACTGTTCCGTTCTATTCCCACAACGACGACATCGCTCGCCGTCGAGCATAAGCAGTTTCCTTCCCGAGTTGGAGACGGCGACGGCGTATAATAAGGAGGCGAAGCACAAGGAGTTGAAAATGGAGTCGTCTTGTCAGCCTCAGCAATCCCTTGTGCTTCACTTTCACTAGATGCCTCCCCCAAGCCACCATTTTCGTCCACCTTCATTTTCTCCACTTTGTTCTCAGTAGTCGAAGAAGAGCAAGGCAGATTATGATCACACTCCATCTCCTCTCTCTCCTCTTCTTTTATAGTAAACAAACACCTAGACGGTCCGTACAGCCCCTTATGCTTCAGCATCTGATCCACCTCCTCCTCCGTAGGAGACGGTATGAGCGGCGGCGCCGTCGCTTCAACGGCAGCCAGCGTTCCGTCGGGTTCGACCCGAGTGGTCTTCTGGTTCCTGCAGCAGAAGAAGTAAAGAAGTTCTTTCGAAGGTAGCTGTTCCCCGCTGAATTCGACGTCATGGACACTTCCGGTGACGACTTGTCTGAGTCTTCTCCGACGCCAAAGCACGTAGATGGACTGGATTACAAGAACCAGCAGACAAATCACAAAGATAACAGTAATAGCAGCAACGAGCTTGTTTAAAGGATTCATTGCATCGAGCTACATCTACCGGACGTGAGATCTTGTGTAGCAACCTTAAAAGTGATCTAATGGCTTGGTTTTGCAGTCTACCGGGGACTGTAGGCCAATACGTGTGGAAATTGACGAAGAATATTGGGAGACAAGGCAACTGGAATGAAAGGTAACCGGTGGCTTCCCTGTTTCTTGGAAATGACAAAAAAGAAGTGAGTAGAAATAGAAGAGTTAATGATGACGTGGTAGTGGAGGGTAAAAGTGACGTTGGCTTTTTCTGGGGTATGATTTAAATTTGAACGTAATTAAACGGGGTGAGAGGGAGGCTTTTAATAGCTAGACATTGGGGTTGGTGGAGGCTCAAAAGGTTTTGTCAACTCATTTATGGTGTGGTTGAGCGATAGTTGCTTTCTAGTTATAATCGTTGGTTGCAAACATTCGTCCGCCTTGATATTCTGGCCTAACCTAATCTGTCTGAACATGGCCTCTTTTGCTATTATCACATTGTTGTCATTGAATTTGAAGGGGATGCTTACTTCAAGTTTGTGCGGTCGGTCCATCTACTACTGCAATTGATAATGCTAGAAATGACATGATACACATCTAAAATTTAGATTAGACTATGGGTTATTCATATCTTATCTTATGATGTGTAGGTTCTTATAAGATCAGCTTCGGTGGAAGGAATTTCCTAAGACTTGGTCCAGTAATACTTGGTCCAGTGAGAGGCAACGCAACGTTGTTGTTGGTAAGAGTTTCGCGGGAAGTACACTGAAAGGATATGGGGAGGGTGAGCATCGATCGGTTAAAGTAGTTTCGACAAAACCATCATCTCACTTTGGAACCAGGAACGCAGTGAGATCATGTAATGTAAGGCCCGCCATATGGTAAAGGGTCACAGTCAATTAGGTGTAATATCTAAATCGGAAAGAAAAACCGACGTCGCTTGGGCGTCATCCATAAAATTCCTACAAGAATAATTTCCAGTTATTATAATTATTGACTTAATATTCGTATTGTATACTTCTACGTCAGTTACTTTGCTAAATTAAATTACATTTACTTTCTTGGATAATCTATGACCTAAAAGAATTAGCATGTTGCGGGTCATCACTTTAACTAAGGTTGGAGGTTTGACTCTCGCTTGCAAATGCAGCATTGTTAAATACTCGGTGGTAATGCTCAACCGCTCCTTAGGGCCTAAAAAGATACGAGCGGGAATTAATCTGAACTTGATAATGACTTAATGGTATTATCGACAGTTTGAACTCACTTAGAACACCTCATGAGTTAAAAAAAGAATTATCACGTTAAAATAAATTTAAATTTTTTAGATTTCATCATCTTTTATGGAATGCATATAATTATCAGGGAAGCTAGTCATTTAGGAGCAATTTCAACACGAGTTTGACCAATATTTTCCAAAAGACCATCCAACTCAACACTGGGTGATGTGTTTCTTGCTATACAACTAATAAAAAGAATTTTTAATTGATTGTTAATGCATAATTTCCCATTAGATGATAAAGTATTTAGTAGTGTGTTGGGATATATTTAATTTTGACATTTTTATTATTGGATATTTAAGATAATATGATTAAAAATATAAATCAAGAAGCCTTATTTGAATTGGATTATTGTATAGAGTTGTTGTACAAATATAACTCTATCTTGAATGAAAATTGGTGTACGTTTATTTTGGAAATATGGATAGGGCAACATGGTGTAGGTAGATGTTGCTTGAATTTTTCTAGGTTTTAGTTTAATCACGGTGATCACTAGGTTTTTCCTCCTTTTTGCAACACATATAATAATGATTTTGTGAGACCCTTTTTTTTCTGAGAGGCTTGCGTGTGAAGTGGTGAAGGCTTTCAGGTCCTTGATTCAATGCAAAAAATACTTGTGTGAATTTTTCCAACTCTTTGTCTTATTGTGTGGGTTATTGGGTGTTTTTCTGTGTGCAACACAAGTGAGTGGTTTTGTGAGATTTTCTGATGTGTGCAAAAATTTGTGAGTGTGTTGAAGCGTCGTTGGTGTGTGTAGAAAATTACGAGTTAAAGCAATGTGTGTATATGATGTTGTCATGAGCTGAAAGACATATTTAGTTAGTTGCAGATTTGTGGTGGGGCATAAGTAACTCTCTTCATGCGTGACTCCCTCCTTGCGTCGTTTTTTGTTTGTTTGTTGGTGCTGTGTGAGTGAGGCTGTAGGTCTTTTGTTTTAATGATTAAAAAGTGCATGGAAGGACTAATGTGTTGATCTTTATGTTGCTATCTTTATTAGAGTTTCATGTGAGTGGGCTGAAGGTGACATACTGCACTGAGGTCTTTTGATAGCGTGTGTCTTCGCTAGTTGGTTGTAGTTGATGAAGTTTTAGTGCAACTGTGTTCTTGTTTTTGTCTTTACGTAGTTTAGTTGGGTAAATTCGTGAGTTTTTTGGCAATTGACTTTCTATGATGTTTGTGTGATTTTGTTGGGTTATTTACTGTCATCGATAGTGGTTTTTGTGTGGAAAACTTCCAGCAGTCTTTGTAATTTTGTGGTTATAGTTTTTAGTGTTGGTGTACGAAAATTTCAGAAGTTTTCGTGACTTTGTAGCGGTCGTTTTTGTTGTTAGTTTGGTGCGAAAAACTTCAGTAGTTGTCTTGGTTGTTGCAGCTCTATTGGGTTAATGTTTCGGTGATGAAATACTTGTTGATTTGAGATGTTTTGTGGCTGTTATGTGTCGGACCCCACTCTCGGAGCCCGGCGGTCCCGGGTGGTGAGCCCTGACTGATGGCCCATTCCCGAGACGCTGGTTGCTGGCTGAAAT
>JANKYE010000005.1:23047887-23058412 GCA_032467995.1 Erythroxylum dillonii | reverse complement strand
CCCGAAAAAGCTAAAATTTGGGCTTTTCTGAAAAGCTCCAAATTTTAGCTTTTCAAAAAGCTGTATTTTAGCTTTTTGAAAAAGCTATTTCTATTTCAAAAGTGCTTTTGAAGTTTGTAGCCAAACACTCATTTTTTCTCGAAAATAGCTTTTGCAGTAGAAAAAATTGCTTTTGGAGTCTCCAAAAGCTGAACCAAACAGGGGCTAAATGACTTTCATGACTTTTAGTATTTAGCCCTTTTCACTTTTGGGTTAAATGGGCTAAATTATTTTAGACTATCAACAATTGCCTCCCACATATGTTTGGTTGATCAAACCAAGCATATGATATAAAATTCTCTTGATTTTCTAATTGGACTCGGAATTTGTAGGGCTCTAGGCTGAATTCATGAGTTAAGCTAAGTAACATCATTTATGGGGTTTTTTAAATCTTAAGCACTCTTTTATAAATAAGAAATGACAGATCTAAAGATTACGCTGATATCTTTCAAATTTGAAATCCTTACTTCCATATTTATTATAGAAGATAGTAAATCTCTTTAAATTACCACCTTTTACTATTCTCATATGATTTGACCATTTCTACACCGTAAACACTCATTGTACTTCTTTCACTTTTCAACTTGGCTTTTAGATAATTTTTATTCTCTTTTCTGACTTCCACACTCTTCTGTTGTAACTTTTATGAGTATGGCTTCTTCTCACCACACTTCTTCCTCTTAAACACCACTAACATATGTGTCTAATTCTTAGATTTAAAAAAAATCCATATAATTTTTCTAATTTCATTTTATTTGCAAGTTGTTAAACTTGAAGTGTTATTTATTCCATCTGAGCCCCCTCCATCTTATTAGGTAAAGAATTCTTGTGCTTTCATTTTCTTTTTGGCCTCTTAATTCCAACCTTTGAAATTATTTTTTTAGCACTTTTGAAGGCTATCCTCACTTCAACCTCGAATATAGTCTTTCGCCTATTATTGATAATGCCCTTCATATGGATGCTTCTCATCCATCGGTCCCTTATTTACCTTATTTAGGAGAAATAAGTAAGTAAAATTTCCCTATAGAATTTGCTTTATTTCGGGTCCCTGAATCCTTAAAAGCTTGACCTAGGAATGTAGACCATTAAACTAAATGGGTAAATGGGACATACCCATCTTATCACTTAGCATGGAAGAAGTAAAGCCTTCTGTAACTGATAGATCTTTCTATGAATTCTATATATTATCAGCCTAATCTTATGTCTACAATTTTGAATTTTGGAGTCCTTCATATAACTCATTTATCTTTCTGTTTGGCTATGCATCTTTTTCTTTGAAAGAGGTCTTCTTTTCAACTAGATTGCCTATTTTTATAGAGGACGTTGTTTATTTAGATGAAGAAACTACTACCTCGGAGTTTGACATTTTAAAATATTCTTCTTATTCTCGATTGATAAATAACTATGCTTCTTTAAGAAGTCATGTATCTTAAGAAGAACATGTGAAATTCAATTAGGTTTTTCTAAATTGATTTATTTTTTGTCTTATTAATAATAAACCCACCTTGGAATTTCTTTCTTCTTGCAAAGCAATAGCTTCTGGTAAGTTGTTTTTTGTTTTAAGCTCTATTTTCTTGATATTTCTATATAGAAATTTGAGGAGATGCATTTCTAACCTTCCTTTATAGTTCCCAAACCTTTGTGTGTGGTTTGTCTAGCTTTGGACTTTTTCTTATTTCCCTGAGCTTAAGGAAAGCAAAGGTTTACCTTCTTTTGACCTTAGATTTCCTAATTTTCTCAACCTTCGGTAATCTACTAGTTTTTGTAGTAAGTTTTATAAAGGCATCTTTGATATTTTGCTGTCACTAAAGTATTGATTTGTGAAATAGTTGAATCCTTTTAGAGACTTCTCCAAAGGCCTCACTGGCTAAAAACCTTCATAAATTTTGAGTCCTCTTATTTGGTTGTCTACCAAAAGATTTTCCTTATTTATACCAACTCTATAGTTTCCATTTTTGGTGGCGATAAAGCCCTAAAACTCGACCCTTCTATTACAACCAAGGTTTTAAAATGCATCTCCCTTACTTATTGAGTAGGCTACTTGATCTATCTCTAGGAATTGCTTATATTATACATTTCTTGGACTATCAATTATGAATTCCTTTTGAAGCAAGTGTTGTCAATGGTAAATTCCTTTAGGAATTTTTTTGTCTTTGTCACATTTTGAAATGCAAGATTGTTGCTAGTAGTATAGTTGACATTGAAGCTTACCACTTCTGGTGGCTTAAAAAGCTTTAGAGTTTAGTCCCTTAAACTAATTCTACATTTCTCAAACGTATTTCACTATAATCACAAAATTTTAATTTTAAAAATTATCTTAACTTTTATTTATTTATAGACTTTGAAATCTTAGATACTGAAAACAAAGATGAAAGTTAGCCTTCTTTTCATAAAGAAGTAGCTCCTAATCCTCGCTCTAAAAGAAAACTCAAAGAGAAGTTGCCAGCGATTTCTATTTTCAAAAAAGTCAAAACCCTAGCTCTGTAAGTTTCCATGAAGAAATCCAATTACTCCTCCTCTAAATTGATCAAAGAATCAGTAACCACCAAACCTTTTACTGAAAACACTTCCTCTAGAACAGACTTCTTCTACCCCTGAAAAGGTTGTTGATGAAGTTAGTGATGGTATGAAACATCCTTTTATTACTTTTAACTTTATTTCTATTATGAATTCTTATTGATCTATCATTTTTTTACAAAATACACAATATCTAACCTCCCTGCTCCCTATTTTCCTTTAGAACTAGATTCTAGAAAGATCAAGGCTTCTCCTAACCAAAAAGTCACTAAGGTTTCTTCAATGGAGGTAAGACCAAAATTCCTTTATTTTGTACAATGACCTAATAGTCTATTAACAAATTCTTTTATAGCTTGCAAAAAAAAAGATGTATGGTCTACAATGATAATCTTATAAAAAGTCTTTGACTTGAGCTTCTTAAATCTTTTTTCTGACCTTCATTCTAATGCCACACTAGTGATCAACTCTGAAGAACTATCGAGAGTCAAAGATTCTCTAAGATTGACCATATAGCAAGAGTTGGAATTCCTAACTAAAATTCAAGGTAGTTCTTTTTTTTAAGTATGATGTCATAAGTTGGGTCTACAACTCAGTCATCCATTATTAGGGGAATTCTAAGCAAAGATGAGAAATTCTTTGCTTCCTTTGCAAAATCTTGCCATAATTAAGTTATGTACTTGAAAATGGTGTCTCTCGCATCAGCGTATAATGGACTACAATGTGGAAGGAACTAAAGTTAAGAATCTTTTAACTAAAATTTTAGAGCTAAAAACAAATTTGATTCCTTAGAAAATGAAGTTATTAAACATGAATGAGCCATCAAGCTAATCAAAGAGAAATAAGAAGCCCTCAAATAAGATAGATAAAAGCTATATCAGGAATTTCATGAAGTTAAGTAGACCATTGTAAAGTTGGGGAAATCATTGGTGCTATAAAAGGTTGAAATTCACTTTTGGAAGCAGTAGGTACAAAAAACCAAGGAGGACTAAGTGTCATACATTAATCAATAGGGTGAAATTCAGTCCTTTGACTTAGACTAGTTGTGAACTTCTCTATTCTTATTAACTCTTGTTATTTTTTAGTGGGACTTTAAACTTTGATTTTTGGATATTAATCTAAATCTATTTTATTTTAAGAATTCGCTATCATTATTTGATCCTTATGCATTTTAAAAAATGTAGGTACACAAGGTTTTAAATACTTTCTATTAATAAAATGCCTATGAGGTTCACTTTCTAAACTAGATAACCAATAGGAATTTCCACTTAAAACTATATAAATTCTAAGGCGACTATTTACCCCATTCTTTATCTTTTATCTTAAGGGTTAGGACTAATTTCCATACTAATTCCCCTTCCTAGAATTCTCGTCTGCAAATTCTTTTATCATAGAATTTTGTATCATATTATTCAAGGTCTGAAGTCAAATTTCATTTAAATCGTCTGACTCTATTACCATTGGTTTTAAATACTTGGAAGTCCCTAGGTCATTTTGTTTAGCTACTCTCAGGGATGGAACCACCAATTCCATAAGAAGGATAGCATTGTATCCTTAAGTCAAGGAAAATGGGCTAACTTTCCATATGGTTTCAGTTAGAATTTTATGCCATTCTTTTGGATTATATTCTAACAATTTCTTAAAAATTTTAATAATTAACTTGTTAGATGCTTCAACTTGGCCATTATCCTAAGCGTAATATAGGGTCTAATTGAATAATTTTATCCTATAATCTTTAGTAAAAGATTTAACTTCCTGACTTATAAACATAGTTCCTCGATTGTTTGTGATTGATTGGGGAATTCCAAGCTGATGAATAATCTACTCTTTGATGAATTTAACTACATCTATTTGATCAACTTTCTTTAAAAGTTACGCCACCACCTATTTAAAAAAGTGGTCTACATCCACACACAAAAAAACTACGGCCTTTTGAGGATGGTGTATATATATTGCCAACGAGATATGGTTTAACTATATAATATAACTCAGATGTAAGGATCTTTGAATTCTTCCACACTTCTGACAATGTTTACAACCTTAACATATGATAAGCAATCTTTAAGGATGGCTAGCCAATAATATCCATGTCGACGTATAATCCACCTCATTTTTATTCCAGATTGATGTGCTCCATGTACCTCTTTATGAAACTGCCACATTACTATTAACGCTTCGAGCATGTCAAAACATCTAAAAAAAGTCCATTGTTTCCTTGAAAGAATAAAATTCCTTCAATTGACACAAAATTAAGTGCTTATTGCTTAAGTTTAAACAACACTTTCTTGTTAGGGTTTTCCATAAATTTTTTAATTTCTAACCTCCAATAGTGGGTGACTTCTTTATCAATATTAAAGATGTCTAATAAAGTTCCTCTCTTATAAATGGATAGAAGAGTTCTTCATTGTACCATGATACATTTATAGATTAAGTCTTCTAACATTTTCAATCCGGATGCTATATGTGAAAGTTCATTCGCTTCCCAATTTTCACCTTTCAAAATATGTTGAAATCTTATCCTAGTAAAGAATTATTGTAATTGGGCACTAGTAATGCAATTAGGTGATAAGCTACACTAATACACTTATATTTCCTTATGCGTAAAACTAACTGTGAATCTCCCTTAATTAAAATTTCTTTAGCTTTGTGATCAACTAGAAGGTCTAGTCGAATTAGTAAACCTTCATATTTTCCTTGATTATTTATATATGGGAAGTCCAATTTGAGGGAAACAAGAGTTTTTGTTGGATTTGGTGCAATTACAATTATGACATTGTTAGACTTCTCTGCATTAAACCCATCAAATTTCAATTCCTATGGCTTCTTTTCACAATTGAGAATTAATTATCCCTCATCCACTTATACTTTGATTAAAGGGTGGCTTAATAAAGTCAACTAATGCTTGACCTTTTATAAACTTTTTAGGATAATTTATCAAGTTAAAGTCTATAAGTGTCATAAGTCATTTCCCAATATTTCTTGAGAAGATTGGCTTGTGCATCATGTATTTTAATAAATCAGTATGTGAAACCACTCCGACTTATCTTGCAACAAGTAAATCATTAATTTTCAACAAGAAAAATATAATGCCAAACATAACTCTATAGCGGGTAAGTATTTCTTTTCTAGTTGGCGTTAGAGTTCTACTTAGATAATAAATAGCTTGTTTATGTCCATACTTATTACTCCAAGCTAATAAGCATTCGATGGATTCTTCTTCTGTAATGATATTCAACTTTATGGAATTCCTTTTCTAGCAGGCACCAACATTGGAGGTTTAGTTAAATATTCCTTAATACTATCGAAAGCCACCTGATGTCTTTCCTCCTAATGAACTTCCTCTAAATTCTTCAGCTTTAGCAAGTTTGAGGATTCTTTTATTTTCCTATCAAATTAGCAATAAATCTTCTCACACAGTTTACTTGGTCCAAAAATCTCTAAATCTCCTTCTTATTTTAAGGTGATTTTGCTTCAAAGATGGTTTTCATTTATTCTTATCAAATTCAATTCCTTTATTGTGAATCAAAAACCACAAGAAGTTCCTTGCTCTTACTTTGAAAACACACTTTAAGGGATTTAACTTCAAATTATACATTCACATTCTATGAACAACTTCTCATAAATTTTGAGTATGACTTTTGCTCTTTTTTGACTTCACTATATTATCATTTATGTAAAATTCCTGTGTACGTCTTATCCAGTCATGAAAAATGGCATTCATAGCTCTATGATATATAGTACCTACATTCTTTAACCTAAAAGGCATTACAATTCACTCAAATATCCTAATTGAAACTAGAAATCTAAAAGTCTTTTAGAAATATTATTTTTAGTTATAAAATTTGGTTATGACCTGAAAAATAATCTATGAAAGAGAATAAAGAATTTCCAACCATTACATCAATTAAAGAATTTGCAATCGATATAATATAAATATCCATAGAAGTGGTTGCATTTCAATCCATAAAGTCTACATAAATTCTTATTTTTTTCATTTGTCTTAACTACATGCACAACATTAGCCAACCACTCAATATACCTGGTTTGTCCAATTAAACTAGCCTTAAATAATTTGTTAGTTTCTTCTTTGATCTTCAACTCAAATTCTTTTGACCATCGCCTAGGAGGTTTGACAATGAAGGTGGAATTATGGATTTATTGAAAGTTTGTGTTTTGTCAATGTTCTACTTATCCCTAGCATCTCATTAGAGTCTCAAGCAGAGCAGTCTTCGAACTCTTATAGAAGTTCCACTAGTTTCAACATTGTCTTCGAGTCCAAGTTTTTGTTGATAAAGACTCTGTGAAATTATCTTAGATTGCTCAAATTCACTTATTTTAATTATTCTTGATAATGATCTTTATAATCGTCAAACTTCTTTGGAGCATATTTTAACTTTTTTACACCATAATCAATCATTTGTAGTTTCTCGTCTACTTTATAAACTAGTTCTGCATTATCACATCCATTTATTTCTTCTTAATTCTCCAGAATGTCCTGCATTTGATACTTGATTTTCATAGTTGTGGCCACTACCCATTCTTCTTATGATAATTCACTTATTAGGCTCCTCTATAATAGAAACTTTCATCGACCTAGGAATAGGCATGATGGTGGTTGGTTTATGAATTTTTTAGCATTTGTTTTCAATCTCGGCATTCCTTATACTATTATGACTTTTGAATTTTAATTAGCTTTATATGATCTCTGTATAATTTTGTCTCCATTGTATCAACTTTAGTTCGGAACAATTTTAAATTATCCCAAATGATTTGTAGTTCATCTCCTTTCCATAAAAGTAAAAATTAATGAAGAGATGACATAATGCAATAATTGGAGTGGATTTAGACTTGCCTAATAAGACTTGTAGTTGGAATGTGTGTTAACAAGAAAGAATGCAATTAACGAGCCTTCCTTCCCACTGTAATATTTATAAGGAGAATTCTCCATGCACTAATAGTTTTAGCGATGAATGAAGCAACATATACCTTGGCTAAGATTAAGTCAACATCATCTTTTCCTAAAGCTATCATCATTTAATCAACACAACATTTATTGCCAATCTAGTATCCACCAAAACTTTTGAAGTTGATATTTCGTTGATATGAGCCTTAATATATAGAGGTCTTATATGTTGTGTTATATCCTCAACTAAATTTTCTAAAACCAACTTCTCAAGAATTCCTGGTCTTGTTACTAATACTGACAGCCTGCATTCACCTTTCTTAAGAGAGGGTTCTGCCCCTTTGTACTAGATTTGCCAAATGACATTGCAAGCTTTATAGATGAAATATTATATTGAACTTGAATAAGAATGTCCACAATTATAATGAACTCATTGGAATCCTTTTATTGTCTCTCAAAGCGAGTTAACTTCCTATGAAATCAAGGATTCATCTTTTTGTTATCCTGCTTTTCACTGATGAAGTCTACCTTTCCCTTTTTGTCGTTAAGGTTTTTACTAATTTATTAATAGAAAACAGGTTTCCCTTGAATTGATTTTCTTAAAGGTGTCTCTTTTACTAATGGTGGTCTATTTTTTAACTTTAGCGATGGATCTCTAATACTGAAGCCATCTTTTTTTAGTTCGAGTTAAATGTATCAGATTCTTTGGATATGTTACTTATTGCCAATGTTGAGATGGTGGCACTCATGGTGATAGCACAAATCTGGGTTACTTGTGCTGATAACAAGGAATTTGAGGTTCATTTCTCTACTTATATGCTTAAGTGAATTTTACTTTGATGATTTTTTTTAGATCTCTAACTTCTGTTAGATCCTAGGATTCTCTAGCCCTAATTTTTGAATTTGGTATTATATGTAGAAATAAAAACCCAGTCCTGTTCCTTAATTTAATGCTGACGTCAAAATTTTTTCATAATTTTTAACTTCTTTTTTACTTATATCAATAGGCACAAATTGAATTCAGTGGCATTAACAATTGCCACGGGTGGGAACTGTCTTCATCTATCAACATAGTCTGGTCAACTTTAGCAAACATAAAAAATCCCTTTATTGATATGGTCTTAAATCACATTCTTAAACCCCTAACATAAGTTTGTCGAGTGGCTCCAAATATTATGATGTTTGTAATAGTCTCTATCTTTCAGTTCCTCTTTTGTTGGAATCATATGCTTTAGAGAAAAAGTAATAAACTTTTCTAGCAATAAATAATCAAAATTTTCCTACATCTTGGAAATGTTAAATGTTTACTGAACTTGGGTCGGTGGAGTTTGCATTTTCTTTTGCTAAAGTTCTAGGTATTTGTGTTCCAAGGAGGGACAAACGCAAGTTATAGGGATGTTGAATTCAACTACTATCAAATCATAAGAATTCATCTTAATAACATATATGCGTAATGAATTGTTCTTAAGGTGAACTTCTTCCCTAAGGAGCTTTTCATATTCAAAGACTTTCGCTAATAATTCATAGAAATCATGAAACTTCGCACCTTGAAATTTCTTTTACAATTCAATATTTAGCCCCTTTTGAGCTAATTTTACGTATTCAAATTTTAAAAGTGCGATGTGACATCTACTTCTAACTTTCTTCAAATGAGTGGTGAAAAGATCATCATTCTAGACACTCTTCTGGGTTACTTTTGACAACTCTACTATTCTAACTTCAGGCTCAGTATTAAAAAACTAAGTGTTAAACAATCTTCCCATTTCAATCCTAGAAAAAAATATAATTCTTAGGTAACAAAGCATATCATCAAAAGGTGGTCCCTATTAAAGAGTTTGGGAACAACCTAAGCTTAAAGTAGTTGAAGTTTTCATAATTGGTTAATTCTCTATATTTTATAATGAAATTAGCAATGTGCCTAATAATAGATTGATCATTTTCACCATAAAAATTGAATTTAGGAATTTTGTAACCATAAGGATAAGGATTTTCTTGATTAATCTATTATAGATAATGTTTATAAAATTCTGAACAGCCAAATCATTTTAAACCAGACCTATATAATCCCTGAACTAGTTCTCTAACTACTTCTATATCAATTTGTAATCTCATTTGTGGTGCGTGAATAATAGGATTACGATTTATAGCTGTAATGTTACCTCTCAAACCATATTTTGGTCTGTTAGCTTTAGCTTCCCCATCGAATCCTTATTTGTATGGAATTTGATGATTATATGTTATACATTACCTAGATTAATGGGAGGAGGTGCCACAAGAAAATCATCTCTTTTGTGTGGAGGGACATATCTTTTATCTACATAAGGGGTGTGTTTGGTAAAGAGCTTATTAGCTCTTTTTTAGTTGGTCAAGTTAGTTTAGCTAGTTGACTTTATAAAAAAAGTTTATAAGCTTGTTTGGTAAAGAGCTGGTTGGGTTGACTGATTCAACTCAACCAGCTGATTTTTAATAAGCTTCTGTGTAGGAGCGTTTCGTCCCTCATTAGCTGAATTGTTTTTTAAGTCCATTTTACCCTCGTTGATTTTACTCTCTCACCGCTTCATTCCTCTTTCTCCAGAGTCTTCTTTACTTGCTCTCATTTTCTCTCACCGTCTCACCCTTACCCATCTGCTGCTTCATTCGTTTAGTGGTCATTTGATGGTTGGCTTTTCCAATAAATGTTGGATTATAAGGAGGAACACCAACAATTGCATCAGAGGAGCAACTGAACTTTGTCTTTTCATGGCTTTTTCTTCGTTTAGAACCTGATATGGTTACGCAGAAGCAAGTACGAACTTTGTCAAACCTCTAATAAGTTTGCTAGACCCAATTTTTTCATTTATGGGTTCAGTTGGTTGATGATTTAGAAACAGAAGAAGGCTTGCATATGCTTTGATTCTTCTTAAATACTTTTGGTTGATATGTCAGGTTCTTTTGACTTTTGGCAGTTTCCCCTTGTTCAATTATATGATGCAATCCGTCCATATCTGGAAATTTTCTTCTATTTTTATGGTGTTTATATTTCATTTATGGTCTTATTGATACATGATCAATGTTTTACAGAACAATCTG
>JANKYE010000005.1:22983035-22994464 GCA_032467995.1 Erythroxylum dillonii | reverse complement strand
AAATCAACAATAACGGATCAAATACGCAAAGAATTATGTGAGTACAAGAGAGATCATTCGACATGCACTCAAAAAGATTTGCAGTTCTGGCTTAAAGAAAAGTTTCATTTGAAAGTTAGTCAAGGTACAATCGCAAACACACTCAAATGATCGTCTGAGTATCTTTCAACTAACCTAGAAAAAGGAAGGGATATCAAGCGGCACAAACCAGCAAAATTTCTAGATATGGAGAAGGTTGTTTATGAGTGGTTTCTCCAGTACCAAGATCGTATGAACATGACCAGAGAGCTAATTTTGGGGAAGGCAAGAGATACAATGAAACTTCTATTCCCTCAACAAGATTCTGAGCACAAATTTTCTTAAGGTTGGCTTGAGAAATTTAAGCTACGACACGGTATCAAGTCATTTCATCGTTTCGAAGAGAGTGGTTCGGTTGATATATAAGACATGGAGAAGCAATTGGAGTCTATAAGGAAAAAATAGATAAGTTCCCTATGAAAGTTGTTTTTAATATGGATGAAACTGGTTTGTTTTACAGGTTACAAGCTAATCATTCTCTTGCTACGAAGCAACTTAAAGGAAGAAAACAAGACAAAGAAAAGCTAATAGTTGTTATTTGTTACAATGAGGATGGATCTGAAAAAATTCCTTTATGGATTATTAGAAAATATGCAAAGCCACGTTGCTTCAAAAATGTCAACATGAATAGCTTGAATTGTCACTATCGTGCCAATAAAAGAGCTTGGGTGACAAGTGTGCTCTTTGATGAATATATCCGTTGGTTTGATAAAAAAATGCATGGTATAAGAATTTTGTTTGTGTTAGATAATTGTCTAGCACATCCAAGACGTGAAGGGTTACATAATGTTGAGTTGTTCTTCTTGCCACTTAATATGACATCAAAAATTCAACCTTGTGATGCTGGAATAATAAGAGCTTTCAAGATGCACTATCGTAGGAGATTTTACCGTAGGATTTTAGAAGGCTATTAGTGGGGACACTCTGATCCAGGTAAGATTAATGTTTTGGATGCTATCAATTTTGCAGTCTCGGCTTGGACAGTTAACGTTCAACAAGAGACAATAGCAAATTGTTTTTGAAACTGCAAAATTCGTTTAGAGGATGAAGTCTCAAGGAATTTAGATGAACTCACCTATGAAAACGACATTCATGAACTTGAGCTCATGATTAATGATCTCAGCTATCGCAATAAAATGAATGCCAATAGCCTTTTGGATTACCTGGGTGAAAATGATACATGTTCAAAGGTCTAGAGCTTAGAAGACATTGTGGCTACTATCCTTGAAAATAATGTTGATGATGGAGTTAAAGACGATACAGTACCTTTGGAACCAGTTACGTGTAAGGAAGCACTTATCACATCTAGAACTCTTCACAATTTTTTTAGATACAATTACACAACAGTATAAATTTTGGATGCAATAAGAAAAATTAGAGATGATATCCAACTAGACTTAAATTTTAAGGAAAAAAAAAACAACACTAGAATCATATTTTACTAAATTTTCTTAGTTATATTTGTGTAATTTTATATAATTATTAATTTATGATATTAATGGGAGCCTATAGTTACATAGGGGTATTTTGAAAATATATTATCTTATTATCTTATTGAAATTTGTTAAATTTTCAACTAGCCCAAGTCAGGACTAGAAAAAAATATTATCTTAGAGAGTTTATTAATTTACCGAGTATCAATTTAAAGAGGTTCTACTATATATAGTTATATGTATATGTATTTGTTTATTGTTTTCTTCTAATTATTTTCAAAAGCTTCTTATAAGAATGTATATTTTTGGACCTCTTTAGATCCTGCATCAAAGAGAGATTTTTACTAAAATGTTATTGTTGTTGTTGTTCTTGCTGCTGTTGTTGTTCTTGCTATTCTTATATTGTAAAATAATTTTTAAATAATTTAAAATGATAAAATATTTGTTTAAAATAACTAAAACTATAAGGAAAATTTGTGTTTTCTACCCTCAAATGAGAACATTACAATTTTCATTTTGTAATTTAAAAATAACTTGTCAATGACTTGGATTTTTTAGACAAAATTTGAACAAATAGTTATTAAGAGTCAGAAGTAGCGAGAGTATGGTTAAAATTCATATTGACATTTCATTTTAGGTTAGGAAAGCAATATAAGTAGGAATCCGAAGTATTTATAGAGAAGCTTTAGGATTATCTACAAGTAAAGCTGCTCGCTGTCATCTAATGCATCCCTACTGGGACACATGCCAGGTCTTTATATATTTCAGAACATCAGGCCTTAATAACAAGGGCGGGAATCTGATTCTAGGCCCACTGTATAAAAACCTAACATTTCCTTCTTCCCTTTTTGTCTTACATAGAACTCTTTAGTGAGGGGAGTTGGATTGACTGGACCAAACTGATAGTTTTCGATTCAAATGGGTTCCAATGAATCGTACAAATTCCACTTGTCTAATTTTAAGAGTGACACTTATTTTCACTAACTTGAGACAAAACTAAATAGTAAATACTTCTCCCATCTATCCTCTTCATTAAGTTGGAAGCAATTAATTACGTATTATTTGAATACTATTATAGAATGATGTTGGACTCCGAACCTTTCTAATAAATGAGAAATTTTTGGTGATTATTCATCTGTAGAGAAAAAAGAAAATTCTTGAATTTGAAATGAAATGGCAAAAATGATTTACGTACAAGATAGGTCATATGTGATATGTTGGAAATTAAAAGCTAGAAAATGTATATGTCCATTTGAGTATACATTGGTGTTTTAGCCATAACTTTTGCTCTAGTTAGCCAAATGAGATGATTCTTAATTTGGATTAAACTAGAGAGATAAGGCTACAATTTGTATGATGAAATCAAGTTTTGATTTGGTCTCTAAAAATGTCACTTTTCAGATGGAAGTTGAGCACAGAATAATGTTTCAGTATAAGGACAGTCCGATTTATTTAGGGTATAACGTTTGGACTATGGAACCAAATTGAACGATTTTGATGTCATCGGAAAACTGAGACAATGAGCAACATTTTTCTAGAAGGAAGTGTCACCAAGTTCCTTCAATTGGATGATTAGAATAAGGTCTTGATTTTTGGAGGGAATTAAGCATGACTTAAATAAATTTTGAGGCATTGATAGATTATTTATGTTATTTTTGTGGAATTAGTTAGCATGTTAATAGGAGTTAATTAGCATGTTAATTTGATAAAGACCATATGACATGGATTAAATTGAATTTAGGTGGTAAGATTGCATGAGGGGCAAAACTGGCAAGTTACTTAAGCTTTTAAGTTACAAGGCTTATAAGGAAGGGTATAAGGGTCATTTTTCATTCATTAATGGCAGGATTGTAAATAAGAAGTGTAGGCTTGTTTTTAAGGGAGAGAGGAGAACGAAAATTAGAAGAAAAGAACAAGAAAAGAGAGAGGAGAGTGAGAGGTTCGGTGGAGAAAAAGAAGAAAGAAGAAAAGAAGCTAGGTTTTGATTTTTCCATGCTTTCAAGATGGATTTTGAAGTTGCTCAAGAAGGGAAAAAGGAAGAGGATGATGAGAACTTCCATTCAAGTCAAGAAACTCCTTATTTGGTGAAGGATTAAGGTAAGAGAAATTTTGATTTGTTGGATTTATGAAAAGGTTTTGGTTTAGATAGCAAAGAAATGTATGGGTTTAAGTTTTCTAAGACCAATTTTAGTGATTAGGTGTTATAGGTTGTCCAATTTGAGTTCCTTTTGATTAGGGATTTTTGCTATGGATGAAGGAGATTAAGAGAGGCAAGAGGAGCAAGAGGGGATGCATTTTGAACAAGTATTAAGCAAGGAATTAAGGTAGGTAACATCTTTATAATTGAGAAAATGAGCTAGTACAATTACTTTCAATAAATGGAATTTAATGCTTTCCAACAACTTTGAAAATGTGTATTTATTACTCTTTAGGATGATTTGAGAATTTTTCATGTGTCTTTTTCTTGTGATTGAGTTGTGAGAATGTTTTCATATTATGCTGATGATTATAAAATAATGTGAAAGTGATTTTTGAAAGAATGCAGTGGTTATAAATTACTTTTCAGAAATGTGTCATTTTGGCCAATATGTTTGAAAAATGTAAAATGTATGCTTATATGGGTTTGTAGTGGTCCCTTAAGTGAGTCAAGCGCACTTGTCTATATGCTTTTCCCGCTTGCCCGCTAGTGGCATGGAACTCCTCACGGACTCCCCTAAGTTCACGGCTACACATGACGGCTACGCGGAAATGTGTAGTATGTTCTGTTTTGGATCCACCTGAACCATTTCCGATGTGTTTATGTGATCATGATTTGAAATAATTTTGATGAATTTCGTTGTGTTGATTTTCTAAATTGCTTGATAAGTTGTAAATTTTGGAACACATATGTGGCATGGTTGTCAATGTAAATTTTGCATTAGAATTAAATGATTCGAGGATTTTTGGCTTGTTCTTGGTTTTAAATATGTCACTCATGAGCCATCGAGCTCAACCCCCTTCTTCCTTTCCATCCACAGGCGATGAGCAAGAAAATGAGTGACCAAACCGAGGTCAAGGCATCACTCCCGTTTGCTTTTTGATTTTGAAGCTATATTTTGTAAACAAAGCTTTAGTTGCATTTTTTGTGCAAAATTACTGTTCATGTGGCTTCTTTTTAATTTGAATTTCCGAGATTTTAATTTATTGGGGCTAGAAATTCCCTCTAAAGCTTTGTAAGAACTCATATTTTGATATTAATGAAAGATATTCAGGTTTTATTGTGGTTACTGATGCTTGTTCCAAAGGTTACTTTGCGTTGTTTTTGTAAGTGTCCATAAGGGTAGGTTTTGTGTATACTGGCTTTGAGGCAAATTCTGGACTGATATAGGTTAAATTGGATCAAGTATCCTTCTTGAAAGTCATAGAGGAATTTCATAGCTTTCCAACAATGTATAATATGCCATTTTTGGATGTGGGAGTTGAAAGATGTGAATTTTTGAAGTTTAGGTGTTGTCTAGGATCGTAATTCCGAGACAGAAACTTTGAGTAGAATTTTTGAGCCTCATGAAGGTAGAAATTGTTCATAAGGTCTTCATGAAGGTGGTATTCTATATGTTTATCTTTGATATAAAGTATGACATATTTGGACATTGGAGTAGGAAGCTATGATGTTTAGAAGTTCTGTTACTGTTTAGGATGACATTTATCGGACAACCACTTTGAGGTGGATTTTAACTCCTTTAGAGGCCGAACTGGTTTTTGAGCTCTTCATTGAAGTTGTAGAGCCTTCTTTTAGCTTTCCTTTGATATCAAATTTGCAAATGTTGGAGTTATAGGTCAAAAGTTATGATTTGTGAAAGTTGGGATGTTGGAAGAAGAAAGACCAAGAGTTTTTAGTCAATCATTATAGTATTAGTCGACTAATAGTCTTCGACCAGTCGATTAATCGTTATGTTTTTACTTACATAGTCGACTAATAGTCTTCGACTAGTTGACTATTGTCATTTTTCCCCTGACCCGACCTTTCTCCACTCTTATGCTTATAACTTTTCCGTTCGATCTCCGATTGACCTTATTTTTGAAGCGTTGGTTTTCTAAGACATTCCTATACCTCTTCATAAAAATTTAGAGCTTTTGAGATTGATTTGAAAAAGATGAATTAAATCAAAGTGAGAGGATCAGTTAAAAAAGTCTGAATATGCTTCAGTATTTTGGTGAAATCTTGAGTTATTGAGCTTCAAATGAGGTGATTCTTGTTTCTAAATAAACTAGAGACTAAGAGCTACCATTTTGAAGAAGGTAATAGTGATTTTTTGTGATTCCGCTATGTGAGCTCGACCTTTTGGCTTGAGATGTTATGAAAATGATGATGAACCGATGATGGCTAATGAAAGTACTTTGAAGTAACTCTATAAGGAAATCTGCTCATGCTTTATAAGGGTTAAATGAATTAACCCTACAGGGTAAGACGTACATGTTTCATGATTCCGAAAAGTGTGGAAAAAAAATACTAAGGAGTTATGAAGAAGATAACGTTTCATGATTTCGCAAGCATTGGATTCCAGACTCAAGTGGGATCTAACAGATGTCCCAATTGGGTATAAAAAAACTTCTTTTATAAAGTTATTTAATTTGTAAGATAATTATGTAAAATGAATGATTTATTCCATAAAAAATTAATTATATTTCAAATTTTAAATTTTAAATTAATTTTATAACCTTTTTTTATTATTTTTCCAAATATAGTCCTCAATCAACTCTTACCGTTAATCTTGATGACGTAAACTATATAAAACGAATTCTAAAATAATATGTGAAATTTTAATAAGTGTAATATTTAATACATTAAAATTTTATGATTTTAAAATTATTCTTAACAATGAGAAAAAGGTGGTGAATTAATTTTTATTTTTAATTTTTAATTTATTTTTTAATTGATAGCATAACTTTTATTCATTTAATTAACAAGTATGAATCCAATTTATGTGGCACTCTACGTTAATGAAGATAATGACAAGGATTAATAAAGTTAACTTTTTGGGTTATATTTCTATCAAATTAAAAAAATTTTCATTTAATTTTATATTTTTGTATGTTTTAGTATCACAAAATCAATTTAAATTTAACATTTAAAATATAGCTTACCTTTGAAGAAATTACAAAATATGAAAAAATTGCAACTACCATCCCCTTGTGAAAATATAAATAGATTTACCAAATGATTTGTTTGAAATACATAATAAGATAAATAAGTTGTCTCCTCAAATGATCTCTACTCTTTTTCTCTAATTCTCTATTTAATATGTTCATTATTTAATATTATTCTTTTTCTTAATTTTATTAAATTCATAAGATGTCATTAATAAGAGGCTCTAAAGAAGAAAAGGTACACATTTTGCTTATTCTAATATATAGAATTTTACTAAATTAAAATTTGTTGTTCTTAATATTTTTGGAAAAAATTATTTGTTTTGGATTATTGCTAAAATGCAGTTTAATGCTATATGTTTGGGAATTACAATAATAGAGAAAAATAAAATATCCTATGCAAAGCCTTGATTATTCTTAAATTTTATATTCATCAGAGCATAAAGATGAAAATATGACTTAAAAACCTAAGGTGTAAAGCCCACAATAAGGAAAATTAGTGATAGATTTTATTTCAATATTATTCTTGATTTCCAGCATGTCTACATTTCTCAGCTTAAGAATATGCAACAAAGTCCAAAAAGTACTACTGTTGGGTTTAATACTCCAACAATAGCATAAATTGAGTTCATCTTGGAAAGGAAAAACTTCTATTGCAGAAATTTTGATTCTTTTATGAACTCTTTCAATTAAAGATTGAAAATTGGCATTAGTTGGTCTTTTATTATGATAGGAATACCTAAATATATGAAAGTAATTAGAGTTCTATTAGGTTTGATAGATGATTTGCTCCGGTGGTTACAAAAAGCTGACTAACTTTGTTTCCTATTTATGTAAAGACCCGAAGGATCTTTAAAGGCATAAAGAGTTGACATTAAGGCACTAATTAAGCTTGAATCTACGCTTTAGAGGAAAAGTAAACCATCAAAAAAGATAAGCTATGAATTTTAATATATATTTTTAATGATATTTGAAGCTCTTTAGTTATTGAATTACATGATCTATAAGCCTATTGATGACTTTCATTACTAAAGTGAATAAGTAAGGAGACGAGTGGTCTCCTTAACTTAGTTCCTTTGTTCCTTTAATGAGTTCAATCACCAACTTCCATTACATTTAAAGCAAGATGCCCCCAAATCCTTAGGAGATTTGCTTTATTAAAGTAGGATAATTCTGCCAAGCAATACGTACCAGAGTGGCAAAGAATTTGCCAACCTTCTCTGTCAAAACCTTAATAGCCTCAACCATAGAGGCTGAGTTAGACTTTAATTCTAGAATTTTGTTTAAGCAAACAACGTCATTTTGTTACAGAAATTTTGAAATTTTCACCAGTATAACATCTTAAGCAAAGCCTTGACTATTCTTAAATTTATTATTCATCAGGGCATAAAGATGAAAATATGAATTTTAAATACCTATGGTGTAAATCCCACAGTAAGGATAATCCAACCTCTCAGCTTCAACAACTAACCCAACCTATAAAAACTATTAAATAGAGGAGTATATATAGAAGCCAGTAGTTGCAAAATTACACGCCAATGAAAATCAACTTGTCTTCTTCATTTTCCTTTCCATTATTTTTAGTTGGTAAGTGCGTAAATGCACCATTTTCTCCTACACGTGAAACTTTTCTCATATTTTCTGCCATTTTGTTTGTTTTGTAGCAAATTGTGAGAAATTTGTGAAGGTTAACAATCCTAAAATCTTTTAGGAAGGCATAGACTTCACATAGGTAAAATTCCAGCAACAATTATATGACTTTTATTGTGAGTTTTAGTCATCCTACACTAGCTTATAGTTGGATTGTATGCTATGATTGTTTGGCACAATAAATTGAATTCATAGAAAGAAATAAAAAAAGGAGTGAAGGTGGCAGAAAAATGAGAAAAGAAGAGGAGGTAGGAGAAGTGGAGAGGGTTAAAAAGATGAAAATTTTTGGAAACTTAAGTTGTATGAAGGGGATGCAAAAAGTTAAGGGATAAACTGGAATTTACTTCCAAGAGGGTTATTTTTGTATTAATAGAAATAAATGATGGTAAAATATGATTTTAATAGTTAAGCGTATTTTAGTAATTATGGTGGTTAGGTTAGTAAGAATATATTTTTAATAATTAAGAATAAAGTAAAAAAAGTGAATAATGTTGGATTATTAAGTGTAATTGAGTTGAAATTTTTTTTTAAGTTAGTCTAATAGAATTTTGTAATGTCTAGGTCTGAAGGGTGGATTAAAGAGTAGATTGGACTTGTCAATTATTTGAGTACGAAATTGAGATAAAGATAACCTTAAACTGTACTCTTAAAATAGTATTTTTTATTAACAAATTATTATATAAGAATGATATTTTGAATTAGTCATTAATTAAATTAATGATTGACAATTACATTGATTGATTTCTAAATTATATGAATTGTGTTTATTTTACTTCAAAAATAATTAACAAAGTATAAGGTGTTTCGCTTTTATATGTTGTGACATATTATAAGGTGTATCATTTGTTAATTCAGAAAAAAGTGTGTTAAATAAATAGAGACTGAATGATAATATGCTATGAATAAATTTGTAAATCGTGAATTTGTGGATTGCCTAGGATAGTTTACATTCGAGGGTCATAGATTGATAGGTTGTTTAGATATGAGTGAGCGATGACTAGGTATCCGTCCATAAAGAAGGTATCAGGGCATCCTAAGTCCCAGGATATCCTGTGCCAATAGATAGGCACCAGAGTGGTACTAGGATATCTATAGACTTGGGTGTAATATGCTATTTCAATTATTGTAATGTGTAATGTGCTTACATGAATTTTATAAAGTATGATCTATTTATGGTATTAAATGTATTATTGAGGTTAATGGAGATCACAGATAGACCAAAAATAGTTCTAGACTTGACCGAAATTTTTTAGAAAACTCTTTAAAACTCCAAAAAGCTACGGAATGAGTCTGAACGAGCTTTAAAAACACCAAAATGTACTTTGGGGATTTTGTTGACACTTTTGAATGAAATTCGGATAGTGTTGGTGACATTCAGTAGTTTCCAGATTTAATCTAAAAATTCTTTCAAGCAACTAAAAAAGTTACCAAACAATTTCAAAATATGATGAAAAGCTTCACAATTAGGGTTTGAGCCTTTAGGAACTAAAACGGGTCAAAATAGAGGTTGTTTGAATATAATTTGAATAATCTAAATTGTTAGACTAAAATGCAACTTTTGGAAAATAATGGGTATTGATGATTTTTAAACCCATTCAAAAATTTTAAAGCATCTAATCAATAAGAACTGACCCAAATTAGAGTATTTCATGGTCAATTTGATGATAAGATGATTGTGGAATATTTTTTATATTTAATTTGGTTAGTAGGTGAATTAAACTCATTAAAGGGAAATTTGGTCTTTTTGGTGTTAATGGATTAATGGGTCACACTTAATGACCAATGAGAAAATGAAATGGGTGTGATGAGTCATTAGAGATGACCAATGAGCAAATGACATGTGTGTGATGAGTTAATAAAGATGTCCAATGAGATGATGACATGTGTATCATTAATGGAGAGTACAAAATGCAAACTTTAGTCACATTTTGCCTCACTTTAGTGTTAATCGTGAGAGCAAAAGTGAGAGTGAATGTGAGAGTGAAAAGGAAAGGGAAAGAAGAGAAACGAAGGTAGATATTCAACCAAGGAGAAAAAAAGAAGGAAGAGAGATAAAAAAAAGAAAAGAAAAGAAAAAGGAGAAGACAGAACTTCGGCTAGGCCTTGGAAAAGTTATCTAAGGAGTTTCTCATGCTCTTCTACCTCTAATCAAACATCCAAGAAGATCCCATAGCCATCCAAGCGAAGAGGAAGAAGAAAATGGGTTGGTAAGCTTACTAGTTTTGTTGAAAAATTAGATTTGTTGTGTTATAGTTGAGATTTGGTTTTAATGGTGTGAATTACACCTTTATGATGTGATATCAAGGTTTTATTAATTGGAAGTGATTAGGAGAAGAAAATCACTAACCCTAGTGTGTGAAACCTTGGTCAAACTTGGTCAAAGGTATGATCCGATGCCTAAAGTATTTTATTTTGCCATTTGATGATTTAAGATTTATGAATGGCATTTGGACGTTAGTTTAATGATGAAAGAATGAAAGAAAACCCATGGAAATGATTAGATGAAATTTTGGCCATAGTTAGGGTTTTTAATGTGATATGATCCAAAATTCTATTTTAATGTTTTATGATGGCCATAGCATGATTTTGATGCTAATGAAGTAAAGAAATGAAAAAAAAAGATTTGGAATTAGTTTTGGTTGAATTTCGTCCAAGGGAATATAATTATGTAAAAATTTGTGAATAAAATTTTATGGCTTAAATGTATGTATTAAAATGTTATAGAAGTAAATTTCGATTAATTTTAAGTGATAGAAATCAAATGGAATTGAATTGGAAAAGTTTAATGTAAAATATGTTAAGATTGGCCTTAAAGCAAATTTTGGTATAAAAATATGGTTACGATGTAGTAACCTTGTAACTGTGATTCATGGTGGTCATTAAGTGTAATTGTGGCATTGGAATTATTAAATGAAGTTTTATGTTATTATTTGGAAAAAATTACTATATGGAATCTATGTACAAAGTAATGAAGTTGGAATGGTTTATGGTGTATTTGGTTGGAAAATGTAGTGCCCCCTTACCGTAGAGTACCCACCGGAACGCCCGTAGGTTATTTCAGTACATATCCTACGATAAGAGACCACTACTGACAAACACCACTATATTCCCCATGGCATCACAATAATAAAACAGTAATAA
>JANKYE010000005.1:22962700-22976697 GCA_032467995.1 Erythroxylum dillonii | reverse complement strand
TAAACTAAGTACTAAAACCCCAATTTAATCTAACTAAAAGGAACAATAATAAATTAATCCTCAGAAAAAGTAAAACAAGCTGAAAGCGAATCGGGGCCCAACAGTATGCATATTAGGTTTTCAAATCAGAAAACGAAGCCAACTAAAGGATTTCGAAATGGTGAAAAGGAAACTAGGAAGTAGTGAGTGTATTTTAATTGTTTTATATCATTAAATTCTTTGCAAAAGAATTGATGATATGTGATTTTAAATTATGCATTAAATTGAATGATTATGAATCCTCCCATAATTGATTTAAAAAATAAGATGAATTGAAAATACATGAGTTGCTTTTTCCTATGGTACATTTCTAGGCTTTATAGATGTTATATTATACCGGTAAAATATTCTTATCATGCGTGATAGTATTTGAGGGGCATCTAGAATTATTAGAGGAGAAAGAAACAGAGAATGAGTCAGTTAGTAAAGTGTTTGTGTTGCCTACTGCAAGTAAGGAGTATATAAAGTGCTAGCCAAACTTGTTATACGCAAGCGATGCATAACCAACTTAGTAACTACTAGTTTATAGCGGTTAACCTATTATGGGTAAGCAATGTAGAATCAACTCTATAAATAATAGTTAACCAGTTGCAAGTAAGCAATGCAAAACTAGCTCCGTGACTTTATGGCTGGTGTACCTTCTAGTAAAGAAACTAGTGGTAGGCTATGTTGAGTAAGACACTTCATGAGAATAATAATGCCGCCACTATAAATTTTAAAAGTAATTTAAGAGGCACTCTATAGTACCATTTCTAGTAGTTGGCTTATTTTTAGTACAAAATTTTTCAAAAACTTATTGCCACAATTATTTATTATTTAAGGAAAAAGGAAAAAGGAAAATGGAAAAATTTATATTATGAGCTTAATTTCTAAACAACATTTCGAAATAGTATTTTAGACAAATTGAAATTGCGCTCTACGAAGTGTTATTTATTACCAGATTTTATGATGCATGAACAAATTTTTATAATGATTATTTTACCATAATTTTTCTTATTGTATTGGAATATTTCAGTTATTTTCTTATGAAAAGTTTAAGTTTTAGTAAAATGATTAACACTCACTGAGCTCGTTTAGTTCACCTATATTTTTACATAAAGGTGTTACAGTAGCTGGGGTCCCATAGTAGAATTATCGCCGGGTGCTGCTATGCTTATGTCATTTTTGTTACGGATGTGTTTTTTTGAAATTGGCTTAGTTATTTGTACATATGTTTTAAATTATTTTGGAAAGAGTTGAAAAATGTGATCATGTAAATATATTCGTGGTTACTTATGATATGGACCTGAGGTCTAATTGCAGAAGTTAAGACGGTATATGAAATACTATAAGTGTTTTAAATCATATTATGTAAGCTTTGAAATTTTGGAATTATAGACAAGTAGCTTTTATGTTGTCAGATTTTTATATTAAAAAATTTACTATTTTCTGCACTTTTAATTTTTAAAGTATAAAAGGTTTTTAATAGTTAATAGCTTGGCTTTGTGGGAATCCTTTAGTTGAGTTAGATATCAATTGAAGGGTCACTCGGGTTTCGAAAGGGAAACTCTAGGATGGGTCCTTTCAGGTGATATTAGAGCACGTTTTGAAATGGGGTTGTCTTTATACGTGTTATGATTTCATAATGTGTTTTTACGTTGTTTTTGTGAGCAGGTCAACCCAAAAAGTTTTTTTAATATATATATATGATTTTAAAAATTCCAATGTTAAATGCACAACATTATGCACCGATGAAACCTTAAGGATCCCAAAGCCATACCACAGCCTCCACCACTTGAACTACCTTTAACTTGGGAGGCTGAGAACAAGGATGTATCAATAAAATTTTTTTCTTTACGAATTAACCGCTTCTAGAGTCGTTAAGATAAGCAAAATCGCCAGTGAAATTTTTTTAACCTTGAATGAACAATATAGATATGGATCGCGGAGATGCGCTAGCCGCGAGAGGCCTTAGTAGTGCCATAAAGTTTGATCAAGTGAATTTGTAAGTTAGGAACAAAACCATTCGATGAAAGTAGAGACCCCGAAAGTGCCCTACTTTGGTTGGATTGGTCTAAGAATAATAAATTTAAAAGGTTTGGTAACAAAAGGATGAGACGAGGAATATCGTCTAGTTAGAGGTCAATAAGAACACCTATAAAGAGTCCTTAAATAATGGGAGCTTAGTACAAGGTGTGGCTAATGTGGAAAGAGAACACCTGCATAAGTTGGGGTAATTGTAGTAACCCTGTAGGATGCTGAGAATACATCTAGGTACAATTATAGTTTCGATCGTAGTGAATATAATTAGATAGATCCCAGAACTATGCATTCTTAAGTTTCTAAAAGATTTTTGTTAGATGGATTAGTATGAAGTTAGAGCTTTTAGAGTGCTATATGATAATTGTTTTTTTTCGTTCTTGTCTTTAAAACAAAAATATCAAAGAGGAGATTTTTTTATATTTCTCCTCCATTCTATAAAAATTCAAAACAATGCAACTTGACTCATCTAATTAAATTTTCATGCAAATAGTCAAAATCCTATGCAAGTAAGCTCAATACAATTCGATTAATTTAGAGGGTTCAAAATCATTAAGCGTATTAATAATAAAAAGATATGCATGAGCACATATATGATGAATGCTCTTAGGCTCAAAGCTTATATAGGTGTAAAAAAATGCATAAAGTCTTGCACACTTTCATTTAACAAAACCAATGAGATACTCGAAATAATTTGATGAAAACAATGATCATGCTTATCTCTCTTATGCATTAAATGTTAAACCAAAAAAATGCTTCCTAACTTAAGGATTATTTATGAGCAACAATCAGAAAATTGTGAAGCTATCATGAGAAAAATTAATATATGAATCAACATATCATAAGTCCAAACGCAAATCACAATGTTCATCATAATATAAACAATCGTTCCCCTACACCTAATTCATACATTGTCCCTAATGTATGCATAAGATACTCACATCTCAACAAAAATAAACAGAGAAATAAATAATAGAGAACTCCCTTGAGGTGTGAGCATTGAAAAGGATGTGTACTATGGTGTTAGCTTGGTGAGGAGTATGTTGCGGTTGTGTTGTTTGGTGGGGAGTGGTTGAGTTTGTAGTGGAGTTGCTGTGGAGGCACTCCAAGTCTGTTGGAGTTGCTGGTGGTGCAATGGGTGACTTGCATTTTGCATGGGCGTTGCTGCTTAGAATCTGCACGGTTGTTGGGAATTTGCATAGGAGGAGAGCTACGTTTTGCATAAAATTTCTTGCAAAAAGGAAACAAACAAATGAGGTTTTTTTTAAGTAAACAAAATCGTTAAAATAAAAAAATTAAGTAACTAAAGAAATTAAATAAAAATAATTTTAATTTTCAATCTTTTCCATTTCAATTTTTAATTAATAATTCATTATTTTTTAGAATATTAATTTATAAGAGACTTTCAGGGCTCCGGAAAACTAAATAACTTAAGGTGAGATCTCGCCTTATAAGATTAAGTAGTTTGGAATTTTAGAGCACTAAATTATATAAGGCGAGATCTCATCTTATAAGATTTAGTATTATGAAATTTTAAGGTCTTCACTCTAGAATACTAAATTACATTAGGCGAGATCTCGCCTTATGAGATTTATAAGTTTAGAATTTTAAGAATTATTTTGCCTTTAAGCCAATAAATTTATGTTTCAAAAACAAGCAAATGCAAACTATTTATAAGTTAAACAAAACAAATAAAAATTATCATATTTAGGGTTACCTCCTAAAAGTGCAAATTTTTAACTGTGTTATGCTCCACGTGGCTTTTTCCTCTCAAACTTCTACATAATTGTAGTTTTGGACTCCTTAAGTAATGTTACTAGCACTTCCTCTTGCTCCATAGTCAATGTTTTTGAAATGATTGTAGGTAATGACTCTCTATAACCTAAATAGACATATTTTAGGTGATTAGTTAACACCTTCAATTCTATCTTTGGAGCCTGAAAAATAGAAGGTAAGCTTTTCTTGTGAGTTATAGTAAATTCATCATTCAAAGGTTCTGAATCTATTAGCATTGTTGACAATGATTCTAAAACTTCACAAGTTCCATTAACTTGCTCTTTCACTTCTGATTTAGTTTTAAGCTCCAACTCATCTTCATCACTTTATTCCTTAAACATATCCTGCACAAATGAATTAACAATATATAAATGATAGACAAATTTAAGATCGTTAGGGTATTTCATTGCTTCGAAAATATTGAACTTTACTATCTCTCCATCAAACTCTATAGAAAGAGTACCCTCATCCACATCAATTTTCGTCTTAGCCACCTTTATAAATAGCCTACCTGATAAAATCGAAGCTAAATGTTCAACAGTATCTCCATCCATTTTCAAGATGTAAAAATCCACTAGAAATACCAAACTATTAACTTGGACTAAAACATATTCAATAACTCTAACAGGATATATATATGAACAGTCAGCAAGTTGAATAATCACATTAGTTTCTTACAAAGAATTTAGATTTAAATCTCGATAAATTATGGCATGAAATTAATAGATGCACCTAAGTCTAGCATGGCACACTCAATTTTCTTATTTCAAATAACTTATAGAAGTGTAAATATACCTGGATCATTGTGTTTTCTGGTAATTTCCTATTTATCATAGCTGATATATTCTTACCCAAAATTATTCTCTCCTTGTCTTTTAGCTTTCTTTTATTTGTGCACATCTCCTTCAAGAATTTTGCATATTTCAGAAGTTGCTTGATGGCTTTAAAAAGTATATTGATTTCCACCTTTTTAAAGGTTTCTAAGATCTCTCTTTTATGCTCGTCTTCTTTTGGTTTAGCTAACCTACTAGGAAAAGGAGGTACATATGCCTTAATTGATATTGATGACGATAAATCATTTTTACCTTTCTTGCATCTTAAGTTGGAAGTTCTTCCTTCTTTTGTCCATCATCATTCTTTTCTTCCTTCGATGGTAAAGAAGTTCCAAATTGAATTTCCTTTCCACTTCTCAAAGTCATTGAACTCACATTCTCCTTAAGATTCACCATCGATTGCGAAGGGAATTTTCTTGATGCTTGTGCTTCCAATTTACTTACCGAGGTGGCTAGTTTAGTAATCTGTTTTCCTAATTTTTGAAGGTTTGCCCTTGTTTCCTATTGAAATTGTTGAGTATTATTAGTAAGTGCCTTAAAATTTTAATCTAAAGACATCCTGAATTTGAAGATTAAGGTTAAGCATATGTAAGGAATTTAGGTTGTTTAAAATTGCAAGATTAATAACGTTGTTAGCCTCTTTGATTTCCATAGCTCAATTTTAGATGATCCCTCCACCCTAGATTGTAGTGATTGGAATATGGATCATATTTTCATTGAGGTTGTCCAGGAAATCCCCCTATTGCATTAGCTTCTTGAAGAGAGTCTTGTTTCAATGTAGGGATCATATTTGTAGGATGTCCAGAGAATAAGCTTATTCTACAAACTCTTGTAAATTGTAATTGGCCTATGGTCAATTAACAAAATAGATCAGTTAAATCTAAAATTTTATCCTCAAGGTGCTTGTTACTTACCTCATTCACATGCTTAACAACTCTATCCATCCTTATCCCAAATTGTTAAGAATTTTTGTCCATCATTGATATCAATTGTTTGGCCATCTAAGTTGTTTTGTTTACCAAAGCTCCTCCACTAGTTGCATCAACCATACTTCGATCCATTGATAGTAACCCTTCATAAAAGTATTGAATCAGAAGTTGATCGGGAATTTGGTGATGCACGCAACTGGCACATGACTCCTTAAACCTTTCCTAATATTTATATAATGTTTCTCCTACAATTTTTCTTATCCAATATATCTCCTCTCTAATATTCACTACCCGTGATATAAGAAAGAACTTCTCCAAAACATTCTTTTCAACTCATTCTATGTTGTCACTGAACTAGGGGGAAGATAATATAGTCAATCGTTTGCCTTATCTTTTAATAAAAATAGGAAAGCCTTGAGATTAGTTTGTTCTTGTGTCACCCCTTGTGGCTTCATTCCAAAGTAGACAACATGAAATCCCTTCAAGTGTTTATGCAAATCTTCACTTGTAAGACCACAAAAAATAGGCAATAATTGAATCAAACCAGATTTTAATTTGAAATCTACCTTAACATCTAGAGATTGTATACGTAAGGGTTGTTGATTTAAATTAGTGACGCTAACTCCCTTAATGTTTCAGGGTTAAGATTTGCCATCTTTTTTTTTATATTTCTTGAAAATTAAAGTCTTCACTAATTGTTAGATCTACTTCAACTTTCATATTTGAAGGTGTGACCACTTCCTTGCTTAGTCTCTTTTCTCAAATGATGCATTGTCTTCTCAATTTTTGGATTGTATTGTAATTTACATGTATGAGAAGTATGAGTGATACAAAACAAGAGGTTAGTAGTAACTATTAAATAAAATGCAAAGAAACTAAGAAACTAAAATAGTTCCCCAATAATGGTACCAATTTTTGGTCAGGTTATCGAAGCCCCTAAAATAATTATGATTCTCCAAATTTCTTATAGTAGTCGTGGAACTAAGTTGAATCCCTATAGAACTAAACATTATCTTCTTAATTTAAATTAATAATATTAAAAAGGGGGTTTGGTTTACATAAATGATTAACTAAAATTAATAAGAATCAAATTAAATCAACTGAATATAAAAAGTGAGAAAGTCAAGATTACCAAACTCTGATTAAGGGAAAGATCTCATCTAATTGTAACATTAATCATTGGTTTAGAAAGAATATTTTTCACAATTCAAGAGAATATTATTAGGAAAGCCGTAATAAGTCTCCAATTTTTTTGAATTAATTGGATCAAACCCAGCATCCAAACCAACACTTATCTTCCATTAACTGGGTATGGTAGCATTCCACATCAAATAAATGATAGCAATAATAGTGAAAAAGACTAACCCTAAACTAAATAATAGAGATAGCTAAAATTATTGAAATTAGTTTTCTTGTTTATCATAAGTTAAATATACAATTTCATAAATAACCTATTTGCTTCTTGTAATAATCTTTCATGATAATTACGGATCACTGAATTCATAGATATCGATAAGATAATCAATATTAAATTAAATTGTTAGATTAACCAATATTAATCATTTATGAAATATGAGAATTCAAGACAAGAAATACTTGATTTAAAACGTAAATAAAAGTTTAAAACACAAAACCTCACAAGGTTACAACTAAAATAATAAATCTCCTTAAATCAGAATGATTGAGTTTAGCAACACATGACTTTTACTCCAATAACAAAAATAGAAGAAAGATAAAGAATTGTGAAAAATGTAAGAAGAGAGAACCCCTTTTCTATTATGAGGAACATCCTTTTTATAGGGTCTTTTCATCTAATTCTAATCTAATTATAACTTGCAAAGATGTATATCAAAAACAAATTCAAATTTAAATTGATAGAAGGAAGTTTCCTAGTTAAACTCCAACTCTTCAAATGATCAGTCTTATCCACTACAACAATCTCTTCACTTTATCCAAAATTTGTAATTATCACTAATAATGTCCCAATTTGATGTGATCTCCACTTTTCATCTCCTAAAATAAAACAAACATTAATTTTCATATTTAATCACCAAAATAAATCTAAAACAAAGGAGATATTATCAAATAATATGTCAAGATAAGATCTTATCAAAAATAACTACTTTCACTAAAGCTATGCTAATAGCGTAGAACATTCATAAAGGTAGTTACATAGTACTTAGAAGCTTTCTAATTAGTTGATCTTATTAGATATCCATGACTATGAAGTCATATTAGGAAGAAAATTGACTAATAATGCATTTTGTCCATATGGATTACTTCTAAAGGAAGTTAGGATTGGTACACAAGGGAAGTTAGATATAGTATTATGTAGGAAATGTAAAAATGCTCCCATCTCTTAGCATATCAGCCATGAAAGCTACACAAGTAATATGAATTTAGTATAAAACTTATTTAGTTTCTATGACTCGATAATTACATAATTTTATTAGGTTATTTAGCATTTTAATACTAGAAAAGTAATTGATGAATATATCTGAAGGATGAAATTGTTACAATTGAATTAGTTGAGGATTAGTTACTGATACAAGTAATTAGTGATTGACTTTTGATATGTTTAAATGTTATGATCCTATAGAGTGATTGACTAGAATAAATATCAATCTTCACATAAAATTTTGTTTTTAAGGTCAATTCTATTTCAATTATAAGGTGATTTATTGATTTGTACAAAGTAATGTTGTAGATAACATTGTGATGGAATCTTTAATCAAGATTGATGATTGAATAATATTTTTGGGAGAAATTTTCAAGGAAAGTTTAGTGATAATTTTTGATCCATAATGGAGAATTGTCTCATTATAATTTAGAGCTATTATTTTTCAAATAATTATAATTAACGATTGGAAAAATGATAACTTATATATGAGACCTGTGAATAAGTATGACATGGAAATTTTAGATGATTAAAAAAATTTTAATAACTAGTAAAGTCCTAGATTGAATTTAAGTGTTTGTAGTATAGAAATAAACAAGTAAAGATATTTTTATTGAACATCAGAGTTACATCGGAAGTATGAGGTATACTCCTTGTTTGAAGAGATTGGGGTTTGATAAGCTTGAAATTATGTTATGAGCTGGTAAAATTTGAGCTCTGAGGTAATTGAATGGTTTTTATATAAATAGGATATTATGTTAGTGTCTTAAGATATGATCTTAAATGATTGATTTACTTCCAAAGAGTATGATGGTAAATGACAAAGATGCAATAAATAGTTCGCTAGTGGTTATGGATTTGAGATTAGAAGGCTAAATAGTTCATGTTAGGCATAAGAAATACAAGAAAAATATTATTAAGTTTTGTTTATAAATAGAGACAATGAAGAAGGAAATGTTTATTATTCAAAAGTATATTTGATGGATAACCCCTAATTAAAGGTTTCATTAGTAGTAATCTAAGTAGAAGTTATTCTTGATATCATTAAATGGATGGTTTGATGTATGGTTAAGTTGGAAAAGTTGTGAATAAATTGATTATTAGTGAGAAAGCAAAAGCAATGATTTAGAAAAAGGAGTTTCATATGGAGATAAGTTGCAAATTTAGAGGGCATTTTATTCAGAGGTAGCGTTATGTTGATGCTAGGTCAGCAATTATGCATAGTAGTCATGGTTGAACTTAAGAAAGAAATTCTAGGTTAAGTTACTCACAAGTGTATGCTATGCATCTGAGGGACACAATAAGACATCATACCTTGAAAGTGCATTATGATCGAAAAGGTATGAAAAGGGTGATAGCAAAGTATATGTTCAAATGCTTATTAAGTCAACAAGTCAAGGCTGAGAGCCAAAGAACCAATAAAAATTGCTTAACCACTCCCTATCTGGGAATGGAAATGGAAGCATATTACAAAGGATTTGATGGTAGCAATTTTGCAAAATCTAAGCAGATATGATGTCTATGGGAGATAAAGGATCAAATTACAAAATATGCCCATTTACTAACCATCCAAAGTAGGTATTCTCTTGATAGATTAATCAAACTGTAGTGATTAGAGGTATATTAGGATAAGATAGATGAAAGAAAATCAGTTAGGCTATTGGTTTAGATAACCACAAATACGATCAAAATTATTCAGGACAAAGTAATAGCACATAAAATCGATTGCAGAGTTAGGTGTAAAAAAGGAGGAAGAATTTGGAGTTTTTGTGAATATCAACATAGAAAGGAATAGTTTGTTTTAGATAATGAGACAAATTAAGCCCTTGTTATATTTATCCTTATGAAGTGATTGAAGAGTATTTGTATTTTTTAGATGACTAAATTTGATTAAAATTTTGAGGAAAAAATTTATAAGGAGAGGAGAATTTATAATATGTTATTTCGATTATTGTAATATGTAATGTGCTATACATGCATTTTATAGAGTATGCTCTATTTATGATATATTAGAGTAATTTAAGCATTAAATGTATTATTGAGGTTATAACGGAGATCATGGATAAACCAGAGATGGTCCTAGACTCGACCAGAAACTTTTCAGTGCTCTATTTATGATATGCTAGAGTAATTTAAGCATATAAATGTATTATTGAGGTTATAACAAAGATCATGGATAAACCAGAGGTGGTCCTAGACTCGACAAGAAAATTTCAGAAAAGTTTTGAAAACTCTAAAAAGCTACTATAGGATTTAGGTGACATTTTTGAATGAAGTCCGGATGATTTTGTTGACATTTAGTTATATATAGATTCAATTCAAAAATTCTTCTGGGCAATTGAAAAAGTTACCAAACAATTTCAAAATACGATAAAAAGCTTTGAAATTAGGATTGGAGTCCCTAGGAGTTGAAACAGGTCAAAACAATGAATGTTTGAATAGAATTCGGGTAATCTAAAATTATTAGACTAAAATGCCCCTTTTGGAAAATAATGGTTATTGATGATTTAAACCGTTCAAAATTTTTAAAAGCATCCAATCAATAATTATTGACCTTAACTAGAGTATTTCATAGTCAATTTGACGATAAGATAATTGTAGCATGTTTTCAGAATTTAATTCAATTAGTAGGTGGATTAAACGCATTAAAGGGCAATTTGGTCTTTTTGTATAAATGGTGTTAATGGATTAATGAGTCAAACTTAATGACCAATGAGAAAATGACATGTTTGTCATTAATCATTAGATATGACCAATCAGAAAATGACATGTGTGTGATAACTCATTAAAGAATACCAATGAGATGCTGACATGTGTAACATTAATGGAGAGTATAAAAAGCAAACGTTAGTCACATTTTGCTTCGTTTTAGTGTTAATTGTGAGAGTGAAAGTGAGAGTGAAAGTAAGAGTGAAAAAGAAGAGAAAACATGGTGGAGATTTGACTAAGGAGGAAAAAAAGGAAGAGAGAGAGAAAAGAAATGAAAAGAAAAAGGAGAAGAGAGAGCTTCGTCTAGGCTATAGAGAAGTGATCCAAGGAATTTTTCATGCTCTTCTACCTCTAATCAAGCATTCAACAATCTCCCATACCCATCTAAGTGAAGAGGAAGAAGAAAAGGGGCTGGTAAGTTGACTAGTTTTGTTGAAAATATGGATTTGTTATGTTATAATTGAGATTTGGTTTTGACGGTGTGAATTACATCGTTATGATGTGATATCAAAATTTTATTGCAATGGAAGTGGTTAGGGGAAGAAAATCACTAAACTTAGTGTATGGAACCTTGGTCAAAGGTAAGATCCATTGCCTAAAGTGTTTTATTTTGCCATTTGATGATTTAAGATTTATTAATGGCATTAGGAAGTTATTTTAATGATGAAAGAACGAAAGAAAAACCACGTAAATGACTAGATGAAATTTTGGCCATAGCTAGGGCTTTTGATGTGATATGATCCAAAATTCTATTTTGATTTTTTATGATGTTCATAGCATGATTTTGATGTTAAGGAAGTAAAGAAATGAAAAATAATTGATTGGGAATTGGTTTTGGTTGAATTTCAGCCAAGGGTGCATGATTATGTAAAAATTTTTGAATGAAATTTTATGGCTCAAATGAGTGTATTAAAATGCCTTGGAAGTGAATTTGGATTGGTTTAAGTGTTAGAAATCAAATGGAATTGAATTGGAAAATTTTAATGTAAAAGATGTTAAGTTTGGCCTTAAGTGCATTTTTGGCATAAAAGTATAGTTATGATATAATAACCATGTGAATGTGATTAAGGGTGGTCATTAAGTGTATTTGCGGCATTGGAACTATTAAATGAAGCGTTATGTTATTATTTGGGAAAAAATAGTAAATGGAATGTATGTAGAAAGTAATGAAGTTGAAATGGTTTATGGTATATTTGATTGGAAAATGTATTAAGGAGTTGAATGCATTCGTATTAGGTTTTTGCATCAGAAAATGTAGCCAACTGATGGATTTCGAAGTGGTGAAAAGGAAACTAGGAAGTAGTGAATGTATTTTAATTTTTTTATGCGACTAAATTCTTTGCAAAAGAATTGATGACATGTGATTTTAAATTATGCATAAATTGAGTGATTATGAATCCTCCCATAATGGATTTCGAAAAGAAGATGAATTGAAAATGTATGAGTTGCTTTTGCCTATAGTGCTCTGCTAGGCTTTATACATGTTATTATATCGGTCCAGGTATTCCGATCGTGCATGGCAGTGTCTGAGGTGCGCCTAGAATTATTAGCAGAAAAAGAAAGACAGAATGAGTCAGTTAGTAAGGTGTTATATCGCCCTTTGCACGTATGGAGTATATAAAGTGCTAGCCAAACTTGTTATGGGTAAGCAAAGTATAATCAGCTTCGTAACTACCAATTTATAGCAGTTAACTTATTGCAGGTAAGTGATTTAGAACCAGCTCTATAAATAGTGATTAACCAGTTGCAAGTAATTGATGTAGAACCAGCTTCATGACTTTATGCCAAAGTACTAGCCAAACTTATTACGAATAATCGATGCAAAAATAGCTCTATAACTACTAGTTTATAGTATATGGGATATGATAATATATGGAAGATAAAGGATATAATTACAAAATCTGCACATTTCCTACCAAAGTAGATATTCTCTTAATAGATTAATCAAACTGTAAGTGATTGGAGGTATATTAGGATGAGATAGATGAAAGAAAATCAATTGGGCTGTTAGTTCAGATAACCACAAATATGATCAAAATTATTTGGGTTAAATTGATAATACCTAAAATCGACAATAGAGCTAGGTGTAGAAATGGAGAAATAATTTGGAGTTTAAAGTTAAAAATCAAAGAATTTTTGTGAATATCATCATGGGAAGGAATATACAATTTTAGAATATGTGACATGTTAAGACTATGATATGTTAGTCCTTATGAAGTGATTGAGAGAGTGGAAGCACAAACAGTATTCATATATTTTAGATGACTAAGTTTGTTTAAAATTTTGAGGAGAAAAATTTTATAAGAAGGGAAGAATTTGTAATATGCTATTTCGATTATTGTACTATATAATATGCTATGTTTGCATTTATATAGTATGCTCTATTTATGGTATATTGGAGTAATTTAAGTGTTTAAATGTATTATTGAGATTGTAGCAGAGATCACGAATAAACTGGAGATGGTTTTGGACTTAATTGGAAAAGTTTTAGAAAATTTTCAAAAACTCCAAAAAGCTATGGAATGAGTCTGAACGAGCTTTAAAAGCCCTAAAAAATACTTTACGGATTTAGGTGACACTTTTGGAAGAAATCCAGATGATTTTAGTAACATTTAGGGATTTCTGGATTCAACCTGAAAATTCTTCCAGGCAATTGAAAAAATTACCAAACAATTTCAAAATATGATGAAAAGCTCCTGAATTAGGATTGTAGTCTCTAAGAACTGAAATGGGCCAAAACGGAGGTTGTTTGAAGAGAATTAAGGTAATATGAAATTATTGGACTAAAATGTCCCTTTTGTAAAATAATGGGAATTGATTATTTTAAACCCATTAAAATATCTTAAAAGCATCCAATCAATAAATATTGACCCTAATTATAGTATTTCATAGTCAATTTGATGATAAGATAGTTGTAAAATATTTTCAAAATTTAATTCGATTAGTAGTTGAATTAAACTCATTAAAGGGCAATTTGATCTTTTTTTTATAAAATAGGGTTAATGGATTAGTAACACTTAATGACCAATGAAAAAAATGACGTCTGTGATGAGTCATTAGACATCACCAATGAGAAAATGACATGTGTGTGATGAGTCATTAGAGATGATAGAAAATAACGTGTGAGATGAGGCAGTGACATAAAATGACGTGTGTGTGATGAGTTATTGGAGATGTCCAATGTAATATCCCGGTACCAGTGGGAAGGGTAAAATAAGAAATATGGGTGTTTCATGAGAGATGGGAAATGCATTTGCATGTCCATGCACATAGTGACATACATATATCGTGAAA
>JANKYE010000005.1:22937286-22953621 GCA_032467995.1 Erythroxylum dillonii | reverse complement strand
TGAATTTATCAAGATACATTCGGGAGTCAGTGAATTAAGTTTGATTTTGAGCGTTCCTTTGTGGTGAGGAATCCCTCCCTCGTGGGTTGCGCATCCAGATGTCACGTACTACGTCGGACACGTGACTCATCCGGGAGGGGTTCCAACATTTATATATCCACATAATTGTATTCAAAACCAAACG
This sequence comes from Erythroxylum dillonii, assembly GCA_032467995.1. NCBI lineage: Eukaryota > Viridiplantae > Streptophyta > Magnoliopsida > Malpighiales > Erythroxylaceae > Erythroxylum > Erythroxylum dillonii. The sequence goes on along the minus strand of JANKYE010000005.1, from coordinate 22,953,437 downwards.
TAGAGACAGAAATAAGAAAATATGTTTTTTTCAAATAACAAACAAAAAGGCTTGACTATACACTAGCCTTTTATTTTTGGCCAAAGTCATAGTTACTTAAAGTTCATAAAAAAGAACGAGTAAAAAAGCCAAAATTGAGTTTACCACAACATGTGGATAAAATATGAGCTTGAAAACAAGATATAGCACTTTAGCTTCAATTACAAACCATTTTGATTGATTTAGTGCTTAATTTGATTTTATAACTTGTACTATATGCAATCGTATATGATACAAGAAAAAAACTTGAGCGTGCTTAAAGCCTAAAAAGTACTGACATTTCTTTTATTGGCCCCTGAACTTTTTTTATTATTCGACTAAGCATGATTAAATGTTTTTGGGGTCTAGCAAGATTTATTTTTGTGTTGGAATTAATTGGCATGTTAGTGTTAATGAGGTTATGTGGCATAAGTGACTAAATTGAAGTGTTAGAAGTGATAAGTTGTGTTAAGGGCATTTTGGGCATGTCACTTAAGCATTTAAGTTCCTAGGCTAATAAGTAAGGGTAGGTTGGACTTTTTGGCTTCATAAATGGTATAAAAGAGAAGAAATAAGGCTTGTCTTGCATGAGAGGAGAGGAAAAACGAATATTGAGAGAAGAGAGGAGAGAGAGGGTCGTAGGGAGGAAAGAAAAGAAAGAAAGAAGAGCTTGATTAGGTTTTGATTTTTCTAAGTCTTCAAGAGGATTTTTTTAAGTTATTTCAAGAAGGAAAAAGCTAGAGAAAGGTTCAAGCTTTCATTTGAGCTAAGAAACCCTTTGGTTGGGTGAAGATTTAAAGTAAGTGAGTTTTAATATTTTGGATTTTTGAAAAGTTCTTGGTTCAAAGAGCTTAGGAAATGAATGGGTTTAGGTATTCTAGGATCAATTTCATGCATTGGGTTCTTTAGGTTTTCCAATTTTTGAATCCTATTGATTTGGAATTTTTTGTGTTATTGTTGAAGAAGATCAAGGGAGGCAAGAGGAGCTAGAGGAGAGGCCCCTTTGAGCAAGATTCAAGCAAGGACATTAAGGTGGGTTACATTTTTATACTTGTGTTAATAAGTCATAAATGTTTTTCAACTAAGTGGAATTACTGATCTTTCCAACTACCATTTTAGTGAGCATTTATGGTTCTTTATATGATTGAGAATTTGCCCTATGTTACTGATGTGTGTGAATTATGGAAATAAGTTCTAATTGCTTTGCAAGTATGGTAATTGTTGTTTTTGATTGAGTTGAAAAATGGTTTTTATGATTAGTATGAGATTTTGCTTGTTAAATTGTGCAATATGTCATGTACATGAAAAACAAGTTTTCAAGAATGTGCCATTTGGGCAAAATATTTTTAGTTCATGAATTATATGTTATGTGGGTTTGGTTTAGTCCATCCAAAAATTGTCACGTGCACGTTGACTAAGTCAAGGCTTCTCCCACCTGCCCGCTAGTGGCACGGAGCTCCTTTTATGACTCCCTCAAGTTTACGACTACACAAGGCCATTTTATGGAATTGTGTAGTTCATCATGTTTATGGACTTGCCAAGCCATTTGTGATTTGTTTGTGTTTACATGTGTTGACAAGTTTGAAAATTGCTTGACTTATGAGAATTGTGATTTTGGTTTAATAAAGTTAAGAAATATATGTTTTATGGGTTTTGTGAGAAATAGCTATAATTATGAATGATTCAATGGTTTTTGCTTATTACCAATTATAAAAGTGTCACCCACGAGCGTTAAACTCACCCCCTCACCTTCCCACCACAGATGATGAGCAAGTTAGTGAATGATCAAGATGAGCGCCAAGGCATCACTTCAATTTGCATTTTTGTTCTGTTGATCTTTTGAAGTTAGAATCTGTAAAACAATGCTTTAAATGCATTTTGAGAAATTGTCGCTTTTGTAACTTGTATTTTGGATTATGTTGTAAGTGGCTTGAAATGCCCACTAAAGCATTGTAAAACACTTATTTTGATGCAAATGAAATACATATGCATTATGGTTGTTTATGGATTTTCAAATCTTTACATTGCTATTTTCAAGTTTTCATAAGGGTAGGATTGCATTCTGAATTCATAGGAAATTCTGAAAAAATCTGGGTTGAATTGATAAAATTTGTCTTCTTGAAAGTTGTAGAAGATCTTTCTATCTTTCCAACGATATGAAGTTTGTGGTTTTTGGATGTCGTAATGTAGAGATATGGATGTTACAAGTTAGGATGCTTTATATGGTTTGTGTTTGTGACAGCTTTGATGAATGATAGGAAATTGGGGTTTTGATGAATCAATTGAGTTGAGATTTGAAAATTTTGTGAGATGAACTTGATTTTTGAGTTGTTATGAAGTGTTTAGGCCTTAGAATAAGTGAATTTGAGAAGATTATAAGTGTTTATGGAGTTAGGAAAGATGTTGAAAGCTTGGGAGAGGCATTGGAGGACTTTGGAGAGCCTCAATGTCCGTTTAACGGATATCTTCTCGGGTGTAAAAACACCCCTTGGCCAGTCAATGTCCGTTAAACGGACATGGACATTGACTGACCAAGGGGTGTTTTTACATCCGAGAAGATGTCCGTTTAACGGACATTCTCGAGTCATTTTGGCCTCCCAAGCCCGATGCATGTCCGTTAAACGGACATGCATGGGACAAATTGTGTTTTCGGACCACTTTAGAAGTCGAATCCCTTTCTGTGGTCTTCATGAAAGTTTTAGGTCTAGATGTCTTCTTTCTAATGGTCTGAAAACAAACTCAATCCGACATCTAGATTGAAAGATATGACTATCGCGCCAAGATAGGTTCAAATCGATTTAGGGTATGAACATGGTCTATTCTTTTGGGCATAACTCCCTCATCCGACATTCTCGGGTCATTTTGGCCTCCCAAGCCCGATGCATGTCCGTTAATGAAAGTTGTAGGTCTAGATGTCTTCTTTCTAATGGTCTAAAAACAAACGCAATCCGACTTCTAGATTGATAGATATGACAATCGCGCCAAGATAGGTTCAAATCGATTTAGGGTATAACATGGTCTATTCTTTTGGGCATAACTCCCTCATTCGACCTCCAATTGAGGTGATTCTTGGACAAATAGATTCCTAAGACATGTATCTTTCTCCCTATAAAAATTTGTATCATTTTGAGTTGATTTGAGAAAGCTTGCATTACAGTAAGTGAGAGGTCGGTCAGAAGAATATGTTTGGGGTATGAGTACATTTAGGCTTTTTAAGCATATCTTGAGTTGTAGAACTCCGATTGGGATGATTCTTGCTTTAAAACGAACTAGAGACTTAGAGTTACAATTTCTTTGAAGATGTCAACTTATGATTTTGGTGATTGATTAGTGTGCACTCACTACCATTGTGGAATGATAGCAAATGACCCTTCAGGGTTTCAAGTACAAGATTTAGGACTCCGCATGTTGGGCTCCGGAAATGGAGTCCAACATCTTTTCTTGTTGCGTGTGAACGGAGTATGCAACAAGGGCTGCCTATTACACAAAAGGGTCCTAAATTATATAAACCAACTTTTTGTATTTTACAAAGAGATTGTTTCTATAATTCTAACCGTAGCTTTTTAGTAACAAAGAAATAACCTTACTAGTTACTCTAAAAATCATCCTCTAAATAAAGGATGAAGTTCAGGGTAAATAAACTCGAGCAAAGAAACGATGTAATGAGAGCATCTCAAATATGGTCTAGAAAAGGATACATGACATAGGTTTTAGTTTCATCTAGAGTTGTGATATGGTCTTTTGATACTGAAAGTTGACTATGATGGTTTGAGAGTTTAAGTGATCTTTCTCTATATATGCTCGAAAAATTAGACCAAGTATCATCGTCTAATGAAAAATGGTTAAGAAAGAGTACCTATGAATCTTCCCAACAAAATGTAACTCATTTTACATCTCTTACATGGTTGATAACATGGAATCCTATATTAATGGATCAATAAATATGCACTAGTAATTATTTTAAGGTATTCAAAATATTAACAATTACAAGATTAAACAAGTTAGCATTTAGAGTGAATAGTAATTTCATCCATAATAATAATAGTAGTAGTAGTATAATTTACTCTTATTAGTTGCCAATTCAAATCATTCGTGCATAAAAAAAATGGATCAATGAATGAATCTGTCATAATAAAAGCATTGCAATCTTGCGGTACACTAGTTTTGTAATTTTATCTTCATGCTATTTTTGTTACATGTGATTCTGATTTGAGATTACCAATTAGTACCACCATTACAATGGTAATCACCAACCACTTGTCCTCATAACTCACTTCATATAAGTCATCAAGTCAATCGAATCAAATCAAACCCCGCCACGTGAGTCGTATTTTCTGTCCGCCCACAGCTTATCTTAGCTCCACACTCTCCCTCTCTCTCTCTCTCTCTCCGGCCTCACATACACACACAAAAGCGCCATTCATTGCTGTTCGCAAAGATCTGCAGAAAAATAAAATGAAATAATAGCCAAAACTTCTTCATTGCTCCCTCTCCAACCATGACGGACTCCGTTGAGCCGCCGTCAACGTCAGCGAGCGAACCAAATATGCCGGCAAGCCCCTATTCGAGCTCTCTACTGCACCCGCGACGCGAGCCTTTCGAGCACGGGCTCCTCCCAATCCCAAAGCTCATATTTCCCGACCTGACTCAGACCCTCACCCAATTGAAACAAACACTTGCCGCTAGAACTCGAGTCGACTCGGCCACCCTCTCGGCGTCGCTCCAGATCTCCGCCGAGCACGCCAGGCTTGTCCTCGAGACACTGGCTTCGGTTCTCCATTCCGAATCGGATCCGCTAGTAAATGCTCTTTCCGGCGAGATTGACTCGGTTGGAGCAGATTTTCGTGATCTGATACTTTTTTTGTATATACAGTCTTATAAGAAGCTTTTGCCGAGGTCTCATAAGGACTCTGCTGCCGTGGCCGATGTTTGGCCGTCCACGTCAGCTTTCGATGGGTACTTGTCTGCATTATCACCACTTCAGGTTAGCGTTTTCATCTCTTTTTTTAGGTTAAATTGGAGTTCTTTTCTGTTTGATTGTGGAAATGTTGGTGCTTTTGTTGTTAATTGTGTAAATTATCATTAATTTATGCTCCTGGTATTGTTGAATGTCTGAAATTTCTTGTGTTGATGTGTAAAATGTGGTAGAATATTGTATGCGCTATTAAGTGGAAAAAAGCTAGTTCGTTGTTTCCGGGGTATTGAATGTGGTTTGTTCAGAAATGCAGTTAAGTTTAAATTAGGCTCTTTTCCAGAGCAAGGTGAGAGGTGTGAATTTGAGAAATTAAGTATAATTAGTTTTGCATCGAGTTCCGTTGTCTTTAAGTGGTTGGGAACTTAGTTTGGATGTGTTAAGTTGCATATAGGCAATAAATGTTGTATTTGATAATTGTTCTTTTCTTTCCTCAGATTGAACCACTTTTTGCTGCCGGAACTATAACTTATGGGACCTGCCTTCTGAAAATTTCAAACTCCTTTTGTACATTGATTTTTTCTTTGCAAACATTAGCTTCAATGAAAAATGTTCTTCTTTTGCATGGAACTTTTAAATGGCATTGTAATGAACTTTGTGCTGGCTATATTGACGTATGGGTTGTCTTCCCTGTTCCCTATTTAGTTTAGGTCTGCTGAAATATTTATTCTACACTTGAATGCCAACGAATTTGTTGCATCAGTTTTCTTTACCCCGTTTCCCTTGCTTAGGCTTAGCATATGTTGCATGGATGTTTAAATTGTTGCATAGGTATTTCTAAAAGTTCTGTTTCCAGTTTTTCTCACTCTCATCGTGTCGCAGCTTGTACGAAGCAATAGTCGCCGGTTTATGCCATCACATGCTGATGAAGAGGCTCATCAGTTGTCCTATCTACAAAAACACATTGCTAATATTTTGTCACTTTTGGCAGAGCCGGTGGAAGGAGAAGGAGAAGAGTCCCTGGTTTGTAGAATTACCTTGGTCTTGTCCTCTTATTCTCATTCCTTGCAGTTATTTGTTACAAAGCTAATGTATGACTGTATGAGAATCTGAAGAAAAGGATAATGTTGGTGAATTCAAGGAGTGCACTCTTGTCCTAATTTCTTACTTTTCTTTATTTTATTTTATTTTTTAATTATTCTGAGAGGACTTGCTTGGCAAAGAACTTTCTGAGGAGGAAAAATGAGGGGATTACCTGTGTTGAATGTACTTACATCTTGTTGCCAATATTTTGTTGTATTTTCTTAATTAGCTTGTTTGAGGGAAACCTCGTAACTTTTTTCTATTGGCTAGTTTGTTTGATATTGTAAGACATGAAAAAACAATTCCATGTTTTACCAAAAGAACTGATATACAATAACTAGCTTGGGGCGCATCGTATGACTCTGTTGCTCAAACTTTGAGCCATATGATGAAAACAATCAGCCGTTTGGGTTTTTGGTTGTCTGTAAGTAGTATTTCCATTATCATCCTGATATGCCTAATTTTTTCGTGTAACTGGGTTTGTCTCAAGATTTATTGGTAGATGTTTTCCTTTTCGATAGAGATGTTGAAAAAGGAAAGTTTGGTTTAGTGTCTGTCAAACCCATACATTAGGATTTTATGTAAAACTAAAAAATAAAGCCGTTTTTCCAAACAAGGTTGTACCAATTTACATGGGACCTCAGTAATCTGTAGATGGAATAGGTTCTTTTTTCTTTTACTTTTGTGAAAATATCTTTAATACCAATATTTTTACTTGTTTGCTTAAGAAAGGGAAACGGAAATGTTCATTCTCATTTGAACTTTTGTGCAAATCAGTGCAAGTTGAAAAGTATACCATCAGTTGTTGTTAACCTGCTGACACATTGTGAGTTCCCAGTTGAAATCTCTGCAATTTAGGTCAATTGTGTTTTAATGAAATATTGAGGTCCTCTGCTAAGTTTAAGCGTGAACTTAAACATTAAACTTTTATGTGCCCTGTTTGGTTGACTTGTATATAGTTACTAATTTTGTTTGTTTTCAATTTTTTTAGACTTGTCCAATTATCACTTGAATAAAGTATGCATGAAAAGTTTTTTTACTTTTAAAGGGAACGTTGTTTAGAGGAACTTCTGTGTTTTTTTTTTCATAACAGATTTTTTTTTCCTTCGACATCTCCAACTCGTGCATTTCCCCAGCTTTGCTTAAATTGCTAGCTTAAACAATATTGTTTTAGGTCTTGACAGTTGAAGGATTTGAGCACCTTGGGTTTCTAATTCAATTTGGTGATAAGGGATCTGAAAGTGTTCCTTTAAGTCAATATGCTCCCTTTTTTGCCAATTCTGATCCTGATATGCCTGCCGTTCCTGTAACTTCTGCACAAGTCCATGACTGGATTTCACAGAATATAACCTCTGCTCTGGAACATGCTACTGAAAGAATTTCCGCAAAAGAAAATGGCCCACCAAGTACATCTGATCAGGATGTTGCCATGACTGAGGCCTGTGCAAGTTCGCTCAAGGCCTCATCAACTCCTCGAGGTTCCAGTTTTATAGAGGGGATCTCGAAATCATCGTTTGTGAAGCATGCATCGGAGCTTAGGGGTTCCTCTGTAAAGGTCTGTTGTTATGTGAATATAATGTTTTCTTGTGGTTATATATTCAGTGAGTAGTAATTGTGCAACTTTAAATGGCTTGACAATAACTTATGTGAAAAACATATTGTTTTGTTGTGACAGAAAAACGAACTTTATATATATTTTTTGGAATAAAAATTAAGAAAACGGACTTTATATTGTAAAGTAAAAAAATATTGTCATTAACAAAAACTTGAAGTTTATAATACCTTGAATTCTGATTCTTAATGGTTCTTTTTTTTTTTTTTTTGTTGAGCTCCAGCATTTAAACATTATGGACAAGGGAAACCTCCTGATACATATGACATAAGCTAAACAAAGTGTTCTTTAACTTTACCACTGATAAACAAGGCTTCCGCAGTTGAAGACTGCAAGTATTGCTGCTACAGTACTACCATAGTAAAGGAGTAGCAGTAGAACAATTACTGCTATTAACATTCCAGCGCCTAATACTGCCAAATAAATGCTTCCGACTGAGATATACAAGACTTTTTTTTCCTCTTATAAACTCTTGTGTTAATTTGAACCAGTCTGGCATTTTGTTTGGGTTGTATGATAATATGTCTTCCCCATCAAGTGAACTTTTATGCTTGCTTTGCCTTTTATGCTATGTGCACACTTTCGTACAATTCCAGGTTCTCAACTGTCATGATTCTGTAATCTACATCTTAGAACCTTTGAGATATGCAACTGTCTATGGATGCTCTGATGCTACTATAGTCCTTGGAGCTGTTGGCAAGGTAATTCTGAAATTATGTTTTGTTTTAATTTTTTAGCATTTACTCATTATCATATGTTTTAAATGAACTTCATCGCCTGATCCCCTATGATGTATTTAGATGATGTTGAGCATGCATTAGCATGTTTATCTTGAACTCTTAAAAGTGGATCACAAGAAAAATTCTTGTGTTTGATGTAGCTGATCAAGCTGCAATAAGATGAAAGACCCCATAGTACACATCTATAAAAAATGAGTCCCGGTAATTAATTTGTGATGAAAAGTCATGGAATCAGGAAAATGTTAGTGTATTGCGTTCTTGATCCTGTACATTATCTAGTTCATATTTATGTTGTTGATCATTTTTTAACAACATAAATTTGAAATGAATTTCCAAGATATATCTGTATCTGATTGAAGAAGATTATTTTTGCTATTTGAATATGTGAAATGACTTCTGTTGCAAATACATGAACTGCAATTTGCATTTGATAGTGTGGATTAACTAAAATTGGACTAGTCAGCTAATACATGAAGCCAAAACAGATCTACCAGCAGCATAACAGAGATTTCAAGAATCTGTGATCTAAAAGAATAACATGAGGCATGACGAGAAACCAACAGCAAATGAAGAGTATTATCATGACCATTAACAGTGTTGTATGAGATTATTGGGGCATGTAAACCAAGTATGAGAGAATCCAGCAATAGGAATCATTTTCAACTATACATACATATATTGATAACTACTAATACATTTTCACTACATAGAAACACAATACACAAGCATTTGCAGTGTTAGCAATTATTTTTCTTGATAACTTATGCCTTGGTTTTATAAATGTGTCATCTGATTTCTGGATAAATATGAAACATATATGCCTGCCTTAGATTTTGCTGATGTCTTTACAGGCTGTAAAAATTGAACATTGTGAGCGAGTTCATGTTATTGCAGCAGCAAAACGAGTCTGTATCGCCAATTGTCGTGAATGTGTGTTCTTTCTTGGAGTAAACCAGCAACCACTAATTGTTGGTGATAACCATAAGTTGCAGGTTATTTTGTCCCCATTTCACGTGATATTTAATGTGCTGTAGTGCGTTGGTTTCCATTATGTTTGTACTGCTCCATAGCTATAAAATGAAGTTTGAGGGAAATTGTTCTGGGATGCATGTTTTTACTAATCTTATTTCAAACATGAAGATCCTTGAACTTGAACTTCTTTTTGGAGATTCTTAGCTGCCCTAACGGGATAGACTTTACATCTTTTGTCCGGGGATTCAAGGTAAATACCCGAAGTTCTGCTTTTGGATGGCATATGATGTTTTAGATTGTTGTCAAATTTCGTTGCAGACGCTTTTTATTTTTAGTCAATAACAAGTTAGGTTGATTCTCTTTCGGCTATCTGATCCAATAATATGCCCATAATTTTTCAAAAGTTCATGTCTATCTGAAGATTTGCCTTCACAAGTTTAGTCAAAGCAGTTGTATCTTTACATTTTAAAGGTTTGCACTAAGCCACCATAGTGATTGACTCTATGTTTGGTAATGTTTGACATTTCAAATCAGCTGGCACCATACAATACTTATTACTCAGAACTGGAGGAACACATGGCAGAAGCTGGCATTGAAGCAACTATCAACAGGTGGAATGAACCCGTGACATTGGGGGTGGTTGATCCACATGATTCATTGTCTCATCCTGCAGGCACATCCGAAGTTCAATCAGAGACCGCAACGTGCCTGGAACCTGAGCAATTCACTAATTTCTTGGTACACTATGCAGATTAATTTTTGCTCATAGAGAAAATGCTTTCCAACATCTGTTAATGGAAGCTGAATATTTCCTTTTATTTGATTAACTTTGCTTGTTTTGTCCATTTGATTCTATCTTGCATTCTTGCAATCTGAATCTTGGTATTGGATCATTTCGATTTATTCTTAGTGCCAAACTTTTGTCTGTCCATATCAATATCAGTATTTATTCTCTTTTATCATTTTACCCTTCTTTGTAGTGGGTTGAGTTTTTGGGATAGGGGGTTAATGTAGTCTTAATGTTTCTAGAACTTCCCTCGTAATGATTTAGGGATCAACTAAGATTTGGTTGTATTTGTTTTCTCCTGTTACATAGATTCCTAGCTGGTTTGGAGGTGAAGCCTGTGGATCTACAAAGGATAACCCGTTTCCATTGCCAGACATATACGTGGCATCCCAGCAGAGAAATGTATGTGAACTGGTGCTGATTATAACAAGAGCTGTAGATTTGTTTCTAAGAATTGCTGTATGTAATAATAAAATGTACATTGGTCTGACATTTGAATTGGTGAATCGTTTGCAATGTTTCAGCAAAAGAATTTGGGGGACGTGAAGCAGTTATTGAGGGACGCACCTCTTGAGGAAAATAGGAAGCGGGAGTTGTCATGTGCGCTTCATCTTTTATTCAAGGACTGGTTATATGGTAATTTAATGTCAAGCCCTGGCTATTCATTATTTTGGCTGTAATATGCTAGAAATGAAATGTTTTTGTAGAGAGTACACATTCTTATTTGAGCTTTTAATACCCAAACTATATTTAATCAGCTTGACCATTAGAAACAAAAATAATCTCTCAAATCCTGCATAACCTTCTGTATGTGCAGCAGAATATATTAAATAAAGTAAATTTCTTTTGTATTTCCGTTTCATTTGCTGATTTTGCAGCTATTCTTGAGGAGCAGCCCCATAGTAATGCTATATTTTTGCTTCAAATGTTCAACCTGCTTTAAGCATCTCCCCTCGTAAGAACTTATTTTGAATTGTTGGAGCAAGTTGAAGACCTACTATTATTTCCTTTATGAATATGTCCTGAATAGGGAACGCCAAAAAATTCATTGTTTTCAAGTAGTCATGGAGTTTTGTAGGTATATTTGGTAAAAAAAGGTACGTATTTCATTTGTCTAGGTTTTTCAGAGAACAAAGGTGCTGAAACATTTGCTCTCTAAGTTCAGTATGATGTGTTGAATTGACATTGGCCTTGATGTAGAAAGCTTAACTCTGTCAGAACATGGTAATTAAAGATTATACTATATATAGCGATATGTCAGTTTTGGGAGAAATTGACACTGCTATTGGGAAACTTTGATGGAAAAGCAACTTGTTTTTGCAAGTGGGATGTCAGGCCTTGAACTGATTAATTTGTTAGGAATCAATCGAGTACATAATACATTCCTGAGATGCTTGTAGCATTCATCTCATAGTCATTCGTGACAGCGAGATTTAATCTAAGCATTTTATGGTTCATTTTGTGGTCTCCTTTTAATCAATATGTATCAAATTTTAAGACTTATTGTGAGGCTAAATCATAAACCCTGGCCTGATGATGTTTACCTAAATAGTTGTTGAAGCAACCAAGGTTACAGAAACCATGCATTATTGCAAGGTTTTTTGAATCTACAGTCTACCCTTAGGCATCTTGAGATTCATGAATTTGTCTTACAACTGTATATCTATGAGTTTACTAATTGGTGTCAGCACATTTTGTGTTTTGGAACACAGCTTCAGGGAATATCCGTCAGCTTTACTGCCTGCAAGGTGATTAATGTTGGGTGATGAACGCGTGACTCAATTAGTCAGCTCTGGGGCGCTCTTTCCGTACCAATGCCATTGATAGTGGCTGTTTAAAGGCAGATGAGAATCAGCTCGTTGTAGTTTGGGTGCTGTTACGCACGTTTCTTTGTTGACAATGGTGCACATATTACATTGGAAACGCTAATCCCAGTTTAATATTTTTTGAAAGAAAATAACTCACCTGTAATTTTTGTTCATTTATGTTCGCAATTTTCTTGCTTTCTTGTTTTTCCCTTCTTAGCGTCTCGGCTTGTTAAAGTTAAATCATAAAAGCTCTGTCTTACTTTCTGCCTATTGTTTAGTCGGTTGGTTTCAAGAACTTCTATGTCATTCTCGTACAAGTAATTTCTTATTTCACTGAAGTAAATATGCACACGGGTATTTGCAGAATACGAGGCAATGAGATTTGAAAGAACTAATCAAAAGGTTTGTTGATTTGGCTTGAAACATGGAGCACGGTGTGATTTTAATTCCATTACAATACAAAGTCGTGAAAACAGCCTTATAGTGAATTTTACGGGAAGTGCAAGGACAGAAAAACTTAGGTATGAGATTCGTAACTGTATTTCCCAACTTTATAAGGTCTTCCCGTATGTAGGGATGTCAAAAAGGGCCGGGTTTGGGTTGACTGGGTTATACGCTGATTGTGGCTTGACTATTTTATTTCAAAAATGACGTTTTTGATGTTTTTCTTAAAAATATATATATGATGAGTCGGTACTATCAACTCATTCCGATCCATCAGGCCATGGGTTAGCCAGGAGCAGCTTAGGCTCGACTTAGATTTTGAAGATAAAGATTTTGAAGGTAAAAGTTATTGTTTTCTTGAGATAACTTTGATCAAAGAAATTTTTTGATCTTTAAAAATTTCAATCTAATCTAACTCTTAAGCTCAATTTAAATTAATAAAATTTGATTTAAATTGATAATTAGTTATAATTATTTATTTATTTATATTATAGTTAATTATTTAATAATAACTGATATGTTAATGATATTTGATTAGTTTATTTTTAAACAAAAGGTAATAATTTTTTGAAAATTAAAAATTAAAAATTAAAAATTTTAAAAATTAATTAAACCATAAGCAAGTAGCTTATTTTTTTACCTGAAGTTTTATTTACAAGAGGGTCAAATTCTCAACTTCCGGACATTTGACATTTGGTTCTATAGAAGAAATAAATATGTTAGAAAATACAAGTTATATCCTTGTCCTCCACTGCCGTATGACATTTCTATAAAGGTTATTTGGTGTGGAAAGTAATTTTGCCACTTGGAATGAAATATAGAGAGCGGGGGAAGCGGTCCCTTAATTAGGAGGGGCCATTTAGAATTTATAGGGTTTTACAAGGTAACACCTATGAAATATCTAGACTAGAAGGAAAATGTTACAAACATTTTATTAATGGAAAATATTCCTCTATGCCTACTTTGTAGAAAATATCAAGTGTAAAATAATAAGAATAAAATTATGCAACAAATTAGTAGAAAGAAAATAATTGTTCAAGCAGTAACTACTCTAAAGAACATAAAATTCAAAACCAAATAGGCTATCTTATGGTCAACTATTCATAAATGGTGTAGAGAATTCAAAGTTGATCTGAGTCAAAAGATTGGATCTCATCCTATAGTTTAATGTCGGAAACTTGATCTTCTTTAGCTTGTTGGGCTTGTTGTTTCTAAAGGGTGACTTCTTCCTTTTATATCACTAATGATTTTCTTAACTCTTTAGTTGCCTGCTTAACTTTGTTGAATTCCTGATTAAGTTGCCTTTTTTCCCCCTATTTTAGAGTCTCTTGCTTCTACCTATTTAACTTGACGGCTCTTTCATGTTCAACAATTTGACCCTCCAAGGAGTTGAATTCTTTCTTTAGTTCTTAAATTTTTTCTAGGAGACTTTTACTTTTTGGCTTACTCTGCTTCATAATCCTCTTGATGATTCTATAAAATACGTAGTTTCTTGGAGTAAACAAATTAGTCATCATATGATTTCTCAAAGGAGGAGAATACTTTTTAGCTTTATTTAGAAGTCCTCCAATGGCAAGCGACTAGGTCATAGAACCTAAATAAGATAGCACACTTTGAAAATAGTTATACTGAATTTCAATTAAGAATTGGAGTTTTTCTACATTGTGAGCTTCAATGATTTCCTGAATCTTCCCAACGCCTCACAATTAATTGATGGCACAGCACTGGAATGATTATTAGGCGAGATGTCTAGGAAGTTTAGATCAAAACTTCCTTAAAATTATTGTTGTTGTCCAAACAACTCCTACCTACAAGATATAAAAGAGCTTGTCAACAATTTTTGAATCTCCATAAATATGGAGGGAATTCTTGCTTTACCTTTGCTGAAGTGACTTATGTGTTCTTTGGTTCTAAGAAGCTTCTAACTTTCCTAGAATTTGGTTCATGTGAGAGGGAAGGCGGTGGCAGATATGATATTTGGTCACCTATGGAAGAAAGTTGAAGGTATTAAATTATATTACCAATAAAATTAAAAAATTAGAAATGATTAGGGTACAATCACTGATCTCTTCCACAAACTTCTTAAGAGAGAGAATTTTTATCTTTAATGGAAGTTTCCCCAGTAATGGGCATAGTGACTTCAACTTATTTAATTAGCTTAGTGGTAAAGCACCTTGATTGTCTAGTAGATTTCTTTAAGAGTGGTGTCTTGTTTTCATAGAGCTCAAAGTCGATGGAGACTTCTCTTTGAATTTCCTTTTAGTACCAAAACTTGTAACTACTTTACTTCTTTTTGGGAAGTAGTCTTGTCCTCTTCTTTGCCTTCAACATCTAAAATTTTTAAAATCCAACATAGTAAAAGTCAGTTATAGAGATCAAAATTGAATGATTTACAAAAGGCTAGAGCAATAAAAGTACTTTTGAGGATTGTAAAATCTAAGTGACAAACCAACTGCTAGTAGCTCTTTTCCAACCAAAGATTATAGGCTTCTATATCAGCAACACTTGCCACTAAAATCTTAAACTTCAAAGTACAATAATGTTATAAAATTTCATATAAGAATTTATCATTAATAGCAATAGCTTTGAGGGGGAATCCTATTGGAAAGTTTAGAAGGTAGCTGATAAGGGGAATTCCTAGGAATAGACTAAATTGCTAGCTCTAAAGATAAGGGAGCTATA
Source organism: Erythroxylum dillonii (assembly GCA_032467995.1). NCBI lineage: Eukaryota > Viridiplantae > Streptophyta > Magnoliopsida > Malpighiales > Erythroxylaceae > Erythroxylum > Erythroxylum dillonii. Next base: position 22,938,379 of record JANKYE010000005.1, on the reverse strand, counting down.
TTTCAAATCCTAGAGTCATGATAAAAAGGGTCTTGCTTTAAAGCCTTGTCACCACCTACTACAGGGACTCTTTGATTGGTTAGGAAAGAAAGAGTTATTGATAAATAGTGGAGTAAAACTAGACAAAAGGCTTGATAATTTTTAACCAACTAGGCCTTCTGTTGGACCCCGCCACCGAGGCCCAACATTCGGACTCACAAAGCATAGAGGACCCAAAACTGAACACGTATTGATCACAAAGAAAAGGGAAAAACTCAATTAGGGAATTTGCATTGGCTTTTTATTAAAAATTATTCCCCCGGTTCTAAAGATTCCAAAGCCACTGGAATCGCTCAATTTGGGTTAGAAATGAAGAAGTTATGGTTAAAAATACAATCTTTAAGAAACAGTGAAAACTGACCCTCTACCGACTTCCTGTCAAAATTTGAAAACTTTAGAGGCTAAATTGGCATTCGGTTCCTTCATAAGACTTGTAGATTTATGACTCTAGTTTAATTTAAAACAAGAATCACCTCGATCCGAGCTCCATAGCTCCGGATATTTCAAAAATAGTAAAGTATGTTCAGACTTTTTCAACCGATCGTCATACTTTGTTTCAAACCACCTTTTTAAATTTAAAAACAATAGCGATAAAACCAGTGTGGAAAGATAGAAAATATCTTAGAAAACTATCGCTTCGAAAATGGGGTCAATCGGAGGTCTACATACAAAGTTATGGCCAAAAGAAGGAAGAGGGGTCGGTCAGCCAAAAACCGACCCCAACTGGCGAGCTCCAAGTCTCAGGCGCTCGCATGCGCAAGCGCCTGGGCGCCCACATGCGTGAGCGCCTGGGCGCCCACATGCGTGAGCGCCTGGGCGCCCACATGCGTGAGCGCCTGGGCGCCTCGCCCAGCGACCCGACCTATCCGACTTCTATCCCTCATAACTTTTGACTCCGAGCTCCAAATTAGGCACGGTTTGTTGCGTTGGAAAGATAGAAGAAAAATCTACATTTTCAAGAAGGACTCCCAAGCATGCTCGGACTCTAAAGGAATCAAAAGTTTACACTAAGACCGATTGACTAGCTCTCCACTAACAGTACCAGAACTTAAAA
>JANKYE010000005.1:22707796-22722685 GCA_032467995.1 Erythroxylum dillonii | reverse complement strand
ATTGAGAATGATGAAGCACTTCGATGAAATCAACATAATGAGATTAAAAAAAATTTGTCTTCTATAAAGAATGAGTTTCGAGTATGGATTTGTATAAGGAGAAAACTATAATACGAGATATTGTATAATACAATATTTATTTCTTCTATAGCTAAGCTTAGTATTGCAACTTACCTTTGAAAGTTCCAATTATAATAATTAATTTCATATTAAATACGAAACATTAAGACTTTAAAATATTCAAAATAAATGACTTTGAGATGTGATTCTTAGTTGAAGCACATATTATCCACTAAATTTAGAACTAAATTAGATAATAGAAGATAAAAGGTTAGATATAATCTTATAGACGCATTAAACAAATTATTTGTTTCAATAAATATTTATAGGAGAATAGTTTTCAAGATAAGTAATAAGAGTAAGATGAAATTTGAAAAGTTCAAATCTCATAATAATATATTCAATTAAAACTAGTGCCTTTGTTGATACATTTGATGTATAGTTAAAAGTCTATAAGACATTGGAAGATTCAATTTTGTGATAAATTTAAAGAATTTATTTTAAAGATGATTGTGAATTTTATGATAAGATAAGTGGAAGTATAGTTTTCCTTTTCAATAGAAGTATGTAGAGACATTTTTCAAAGAGAGAATGATAATTTATGTTTTCATTTAATTGTCTAATTGAGTTATCTAATACTTGTAAAGCATTAAAAATATCTATTATTCTATATATGAGTTGATATTTGAGTTCAATTTTATAAGGATATTAACTTTGCAAGCAAATCCTAGTAAAATTATATTTGAAAAAAAATATTATTTTGAGATTTGAGAGGTTCTAATGTAGCATTAATTGCTAATACTGCTAAATACATTTTCATTTATTGGAAATGATTATTTGAATCAAAAGTTCTTTAATGAACTTGGTATAGTTCTTTTCCTTGTTCAGACAGTAATGTACTATAGAACATTAGAGCCTTTAGGCATACAAAAGAAGCTAAGGCCTCATTAAAGATCCAAATATGTATTAATTTATGTAATTTCTCTTAATTATGATAATAACTAAGTTGAAAGTCATAAGATTTAAGTAAGTGCTTACTATAGAGAACATTATAGAATTATTTTATAAAACCATCGTCATATGGTGATATGATGAGATATTTAAAAGATTGAGCAAGTGGGAGATTGTGGGTTTATACTTTATAGTCATTTGGTTAGTTGTAGTTTAGTAACATAATTATTTAATGACATTATTTATTTTATACATATTTAGATGTATATGATAAAGTTCATGAGATAAATATAAATTAGAAATAAAATTATGATGAGATCATAATAATGAGATTCATATTACACTTATATATTATTCTTAAATTGTTCCTAGTTACTATTCTATTGAAACTTGACAATAATAGAGCATAAAAAACTAGTTCATATTATGTTTCTTCCTTATGAAGGAAGCATTCGATCTAATAGACTACAATATGGAGACACTTAGCTAAATGTGTGGGTCCTTATTAAAGAACAAGTTCATTGGATTGATCCTATATAAGAATTTCATTTGGAAAATTACTTTTATGTCTTTAGAAATTCTCATTTTGATGATTGTAAAAGAGATCTTTTAACTTGAGATCTTTAAAGTTATCTCATATAGTGATTGCTATGTTTTGATTCTATTTATAACCTACTTTAGTCAAAAATTACTCGGTCGATAGTCATTAAATATAACATGACCTTTGTGGAGGTAGTTGAGCGATCAATATAAGATTTATTATCCTAAAGTAATTAGGAAGAATCTTTCATTATTTTCGATTAGTATTGATTCATGAAATCCTTGACTAAGGTATAATAACACTTGGAAAATAGTTTTTAAATGTCATTAATAGAATCAATTACTAATGGTGGAGAATTGACATGAATGGACTCAAACAAAGTACACATTATTACCATGTTCTATGATTAATCAGAATATTGTATGATGAAATGATTGAATTATACTAAAAAATCATGCATGAAAAGGTTAGTCAAAACGAATTTAACATTCATAAATATTTGAGTGGATATGATGAGCTACTAGACGTCAAATTTGATATATAGATATAAATTATTTAATTAGAGAATTAAAGATAAATTAAAAATATTCTTAAATATGATTTATGATTATAATTTATATTAATTACTAGCATATTTGTGAACCTAATGGGTCACACTCAAAGTATGAGTTGAAGAGAAAAAAGATATTTTAATAGTTAGATTTGGTTATAAAATTTGAGAAACTTTATGACTAAATATGAGATATTTAATAAATAAGAATCATTATAAGATGTTAGATCTTATTTGAGCACAATTAATTAGAATTATTTATAATTTTAATTGAAGATTAATTAAAATTAAAATTTAATTTCAATTAAATTATTAAAATGTCTAAAACCTATTATAAATAGTATTAGGCTCTAAGGGAGTAGCTTAACCCTCTCTACAATAGTTTTACGTTGTCATATTATATTCTGTGGATATCGTTAGAAGTCGAACACTTAGGTACAGGGCTGTTCCTATCATTTTATAGGCCCTGGGCAAAATTTAAAAAAGAACCTCAATAAATCGACAATATACAAACATTAATGATAGAGAAACAAAGAGCAAATTTTAATGATAGAGAAACACTAATTTCTAAAAATACAAGAAATTAACATACTTAGGAAAAATATAATAAATTATATTCTAAGTTATTAAATATTCTAAGTTTCTCAGGTCAAATATTATCCTATTCTATAAGCTGTGGAAATATTATTTTTATTTTTATTTTACTATTACGATATGTTTAATAGAATTATACGTATTTTTATAATAAAGGAAACCATTTATTTAGTCTTTGAATTGAGTAGCTTAAATTATTTGATTTAGTCATATTATCACTAAACTTATGTGAACTCTAATAGAACACAAATCTAACAATTATTACATTACTTGTGGCAAAATATAATAAAAATTACAATTACAAAATTTTAATTATTTATTAATGCTTAATTATTTTTATAAATAATAAGTAATCTAAAAATAAAGGAGAAACACAAATAAGTACAATATCATTTAATATTAATGTTATAATTTAAAATGCTAATATAGTGTCCACGTTCAATGACAAATTACAAATTAATTATAACATATTCAAATATTTAATAAGCTAAAAATATACTAAAAATTAAAAATTTTACTTTTAAATTATACTCAGAACTTAGAAGACATAATCGTGAAAACTTTTTTCCTACTAATTTTTAAGTTGGAGTATCTTAGATGCATATGTTGATGAAAATAGAAATATTTGAAGGTAAAAATATACCTACATACTTCAAAACTATTTATAAGTATAACAAGTTAATCGTTCTTAATTAATCTTGGAATTTGCTACATTACTGCCAGAGATAATATAGCTTCCAAGATAATATTTGAGAAGCTTCCAAAATCAAACGTTATCTGACGTTTATTACTCTTGAAAACATTAACTGCTTTTAACAACATTCTCTACATTATTACTCTTCTGGAGTAAATGTATTTGACTCTCTTAAAAGCTAGCATCACACATTAAAGATGAAGCTTTTTTTATGGTGGGCTCTGGGTAGTTGTCCTGCCTGCCCTTACCCAGGGCCGGCCGACACTGCTTAGGTGGCTATGATAATTAAGATAAATCAAAATTAAAAAACAGTTTAAGAGAAATGATAAGAAAAAAAATAAGTGTGAATTATAATTTATGCTTTTATTATATTTTATGTATTAATCATTTTATAAAATTTAAGTGATGTTAGTTTTGGGAAATAAAAATGATAAATTTTGTAATTATTCTATTGAATACGATATAACATCCTGGTGTGATTTTCCAACATGTCCAACCTCCAGAATTTAAAACGGATATCGTTTAGGATGATCATTGAAATAATCTAGCAGAGTGTGAGTTGAATACTTCTCTATCTTTGGCTCTTTACTTGAACGGAGAAGCATGGACAGTGTACGAACATAGAAAGTACCACCATAGAAAGAGAAGTGCCGGCTGTTAGGTTTCACTTTCAGACTCCACGACCGTGAAAAGAGAAGCATGGAAAGTGTCATATTACAGTAGTACAGTGGACTTCTTTATATTTTTGTTTTTTATCTTCTTCTTTCTGAAGGCTACCAATTATGTTGGTTGATTGTTCCAACCCTCTTGTTTCTTTTTATTTATTTATTCTTGACTGCTTTCTGTTACATAAAAAGATACCAAAGAGAGAGACGTTTCCTGAAGGAAAGGAGGTGGGCTTTACTTATATGCTTAGCAGCTGTAACGTGTTAAGCATTTAGTGCAATGCAAATACTCCGGCAGTCTTTCCAAAAATAGAGAACTCTTCTCTAGCAGTCAGCATGAGCTTCTCTTCTTGTAGCCAGTGAAATTCGACCAGCGCTTTTATCCAATGCATCACAATTCTCTGTTCAGGCTAATACTTTGGTACATAAGAATCCAAGCTTCTGCCTTTTCTAGAATGCCGACTTGACTGACCATAAGAGGGTCTTAGGGCTATTAACCATAATAGATGGTTTTTTAAGTTTCTGCAAATTGGTCATGGCTAAATTGGAGATATACAGATAAAAGGCTTACACTTCTACATGGAGAATACAACGTGTTAAATGAAAGAATCTTCCAGAACCTTGAAGAAGCTTTAAAATGAAGACCTGATTCTTGTATTTATCAAGATTGAGAATCCTAATATGAACTGGATCTTATTTCCCAGATCGCCAAGTGGTTCATCGATAATTGCCAGAGGTTTCTCAAGCTGCTCGATCATTTTTTCTAGTTTCCATTACTCTAGCACTGGATATGAATATTTTTGGTCGGCCTCATCCTTCACACAAATGACATCATATTCCGAGTCGATAACCACTACACGCATAGGTGGGGCAACCATAAGAATGAGTTATGCAATGCAATCGATATCGTCGCATAAATATCAACACACAATTAACTAAAAAATATCCTGTCTCGGGGGAGCATATAAAACAAAGTTGGCGAAACTACAATGAAAAGTCATACCCAATGCCAAGACTTTTGAATGCCCCGCAAATATAAGCATCTTATATCCACTCTCTTCAAAATATCCATTAATCTACTTGAAAAGATCCAAGAAGTTGAAGCTTTAAAATCATTTACATTCCACTAATGTAAGATTTTATTGTTTAGGAAGGTGATAATATGGGTATCCGCCCAATCCTACAGGTGGTGGTGGAGAAAAGCCTAAAGATTCTTTCTTCATCCCAACTTGCCCATAAGGAATTTGAGGTTGTGGTGGATATGGAGCAGGTACTACGGGAGGAACAGGATATGGAGAAGGATATGAATCATATGATGGCATAGCTTGAGGATAACCGTAGCCAAGAGGTGAAGTCCCAGCATGTACTTTTCCAGGTTGCAAATATCCAGCGGCTGCTGGTAAGGGTCCAGGAGCCCTTGGTGGAGGTAATTGCGTCTGAGTTGTTTTACCCTTGTGAGTATCAGCATACTTCACTATCATCATCCTACCCTGGAACGAAATAAAAAACCAGGAGGCCAAGGAATAGCAGACAGCATTAGATACAAAACATGTTATTTAAACATCTCGCTCAACTATTATGCAATGTTGAGGGACTGTAGGAAGTTGGGAATGGCAAACACTGGAATCCTTTAAACACACTGGCCATTACAGGTCTTGGAATACCAGTTATTAAGGGGAGGCCATGTAAAATGAGAAAAACAGAAACAAGAGAAATGCGGGCACATCCAATGGTTGCCCAAAGAAGGGAATCTACCTTGCCAATTGAATATTTCTAGTTCTACAATCACAGTTACCCAAAAACTCATGGAAGAACTGAGACTTTTTTGCCTCAAATATAAAATAAAATTTGTGAATGTCCTTCACATAAGAAGGGCACTTGCTATAATTGTGGAACAAAATGAAAGTGATCACAGAGACATAGACATACAAGTGCTTATACTCACACATTGACACGGACAAGCAAGCTCAATTAAATGAGTTTTAGTAGCTTTCCATATCCAACTAGGAATCCTATGTTTTAGTATTTTTCTCAACACTAATAACATTAAGGAAGTTTATTTCAAGTTAAGCTTATGTTTGTGTTTTCATCAAATCCTAAAAGTATAATCAAGTGGTAGTCTTTGTTCTTGTTATATGTAGTAGCCTCAGGTAGTTTTAGAGTTAAACATATCGCCCAATCTAATAGTAGGTGACCAAAGTGAAATACTCGGCAGTTCTCATGATGGAGATCAGCAGACCAAAACCTAGAGATCTATCATACCAAATCAAAGGCTGGCATTGAAAGCTTTAGAGCAATGAAAGGAACTCAAACTCCAGTAATTAGAACGATGTTTTAAAGAAACTACAGATCGGTTTGGTAAGCATAGGCACCACCATAAACTAGAGTAACAAAAGAGCACATACTGAAGAAGATTTACCTCGCTGTTAACCCATTGGTAGACCAATTCCTGCATATGGTCTTAGACAACAGATCTAGATGGAGGATGTAGATGAAGAGGATGCTTCGTTTGCAAAACCTATGAGACATGTTGGATAAGGAAGAAATGGTTATGCTGTCGTAGACAACAGATCTCCATGGAGGATTTAAATGAAGAGGATGCTTCCTTTGAAAAACCTATGAGAAATGCTGGATAAGGAAGAAATGTTTATGTATGACGACAAGGATAGTAGCAACTTCAGTTTAAAGGTATATACTTCTTTTTTAGTGGAAAACTGAAAACTGAGGAATCTTAAGATTGAATTACAGAAGTAAATAAGTTTCAAGTATATGGACATAAGAAAAGGGAAAAGGTGAAACTTTTCACATGTACATCGAAAGGTGGACCTTCTACATGGTGGAAATAACAGTCCAGAAGGTTCCGTAAGGGTTGAGCATCAGTCGGAACCTGGTAGGAAATGAACCGATTTTACTAGAGGAATTTCTTCCTCCTGATTATGAACATATTTTATGCCAGTGATATCAAAGATGTCATTAAGGTTAGAAACCTATACACGAATATATGGCAGAACTTATGAGACTGAAAAAGGAATGATTTGGGGGAGACTAAAAGCCAGCAAGTTGCCAAATATTTGAAGGGCTTAAATCCAGATATCAAAGACAAAATGTATTGAGAAATTTATCTAAAGCACAAAGTATTGCTCTAGACTCTAAATTGATGTTGTGGAAAAGAATATGCTGGATTATTTTCGCAGGAATTACATGGGGTAATTATTAAGAACGTGCTGTTCTATATATGGTATGCAATAACCGAAGCAATTACAAATCAGAAGGTGATAGAGAAGGAAGGGGAGAAACTATGAATCCTCATACCAAATCAGTTTCCAAGAAGTTTTTCAAGTGCAACCAATTTGGCCAGAGATCTAGTGATTGTCGTCTACAAAAAGCATTTTGTGTGGTACAATAAGAGAAGGACAATCATGTGATTTGTTGTGGTTTTGATGGCGATGACAAGTATGAGGATGATAGTGATGATGCACAGAGTTACACGATGAGACGGAATATGTTATCTCCAAAACAAGAGAATAACAGTCAAAGACATCAATTGTTCCAAACTAGGTGCACTTTCATTGATTGTTTGTTTGATGTGATTATTGAAAGCGGTAATTGGGAGAATATTATTGGGGATGATGTTGGAAAGAGTCTATGTTTAAAGAATGAAAGACATTATAATCCATATTTCATTAGTTAAATTAAGAAAGTAGAGAAGATTCCAGTAATAGAATGATACAAATACAATGTACCTTGTCTATGGGCAAGTCCAAAGATGAGGTATATTTTAATGTAGTGGATATAGATGCTTGTCACTTGTCACTTAACAGACCTGGACAGTTTGATGTAGCAGCCAAAGATTATAGATTAGAAATGTCTTCCAAGTTGGATATAGATGGCATGAAGTTTACCTTATTGCTATTAAAAGAAGGCTTTAAACCAAAACTTCTAAAGTGGAGAGAAGTCAAAGAAAGTGCATGCTTTTGTTATGAAATAGGTGCTGACATTCAATGAAGATAAAAGACAATAAGAGTATCCAGAAGTAATTAACCTGTTGCTACAAGATGCTCAAATAAAGGACAAACATAAATGAAAGGGAGATAAATTCAAGAATAAAAAAGCAATATACCAACATCAAAGGATACAAATATTTGGTAATAAAGAATCACATTATGGTGGTTCAGAAAAAAAGAAAGAATTCTAGTAGACTTATAACAAGCTGCAAACCAAAAGTACGGACCACATCAGATTTTTGGAGATCAACGATAATGCTTATATATTGTAGACCTAAGAAATATGATATTTCCGAAATATTAAATGTGGCATATATTAATCTATTTTGATTATCCAAATGTCAAAGACAACAACTTGAGGTCAAATTTTTCTTAAATGGAGGGGAATAATTGGGATGTGTAAACCAAATCAAAAGAGTTCTAGTATTTTCCTTATTCAACCAGGAATACATACTTTTCTTATTTTACTAAGTCTTTCCTTTCAATATTTTCTTCATTCAATTAAGATATTCTATGTTTCAATTAAGATATTTCTATTTCTTTTGGAAGACAACATTAATAACACTACAAATTTTTATCTTAATTTGAGTTTATGTTGTATTCTGAAGTTTGTTTATCAAATCCTAAAGTCATTGTTGAGTACCAACCTTTATTGTCATGATTATACGCTGCACTATGCACAACCATATAGAGGACAATATTACCATCAATTAAGATATTCTATGTTTCAATTAAGATATTTCTATTTCTTTTGGAAGACAACATTAATAACACTACAAATTTTTATCTTAATTTGAGTTTATGTTGTATTCTGAAGTTTGTTTATCAAATCCTAAAGTCATTGTTGAGTACCAACCTTTATTGTCATGATTATACGCTGCACTATGCACAACCATATAGAGGACAATATTACCATCAATTAAATATATTCCCTGAAAAAGGTTGATTGCTCTTGAACATTTTTTTACTTCTCCGAAAACCGCTATTTACTGTTCAAAGTATAGCAGTAAGTTCCTGAGTCACAAGTTAAGTCAACTTACAGTGCCTCACTAGCTGCAATGTACACAATCTAATTAACTCATGAAACATCTAAATATTCTGGTTCGATGTCTCTGGGCAATGGTGAATGAGCTATTAGGTTTCAATACTTACATCAAAATATAGTTGGCTAGTCATTCAGAAGATTTGTCTACCCACTTACAACAATCACTACAGATATGTGGTAAGGTAATGCCCTCCCAAAGAACATTTTGTGATCAGATATCAACTTACCCCAAGCATTTTTTGTGGATCATCAATAGCCTTCTTTGCAGCCTCTGCCGTTCTGTATGTAACAAATCCAAAACCACTGCACAATTGAAGGGGGAAATAAAATGACTTAATTGACAAATAGTGGCGTAACTAAGAACCAGATAACATCCTACAAATGAAATTTCATCCTCAATGTACTCATACAGGCACAGATGTAACAAGACAAAAAGAACAATACCGTGATTCATTAGTATCTTTGTCATAAGCAACTGAACCTTCTTCGATCTCACCATGCCTAGAGAAGTAGTTAAGCAGCAACTCACTTGTAATTTCTGGTGCCAAACCCCCTATGTAGAGTTTCCTCTGGGATAGATCAGATGTAGCATTTGCCCCTGTCAACCCTTCACAAGCTAAATTACAAACAGCCATCCGCCCCTGGAATAATATCATTTATAAGGACGATCAATAATAAGATTATAGATAGGAGGCTATTCACAATTGTCTAGAGGTTATACAATTAGGCTAGCAACCAACAAGTGCCTGGCTACCATTGCAAACATTATATGAACGGGAATCACAAATAAAAGTGAAGGCTGTCATTCTTCCATACAATTATGCAACAAAGTTATTAATTAGTGACCAGAAAATTCAAACCAAAAACCTTGTAGATGATTAATGTTGACCAGACAGTATCCAGGGAAAAACAATTGGTCTAATTAATTAACCAAGAATGCTACAATGTAGATACTGCATGCCAATGTTTAATTGTGTGTGCATGAGAGAGAGAGAGAGAGAGAGAGAGATTAAAGGATCATCTCATTTATCTTAGATAAGGCCTTGTAGATGTCTACAAATAGTCATTTGCCTGGTGACAAGAACTGTATCTCATATTAGGGTTGACAGTGTAACTTATATGGAGCCGGATCAATTTGAAATGCATCCATGTATTTTTAGGACACCTTGGTCATCGTTCGTTATCATAAAGCTGTCCATTAAATCATACAGCATTCATCCTCCAACAAGTCTCTTTCTTAACGCTTATCTATTACTCCAAGTATCCTATGACACACACAGCAGCTGCAACATGCTCAAGCAGATATAAGTAATATCAACTAATGCATAACATTAAGTTGGTGAAAAAATTCAATAAAATCCAAATAAAATAATCATGTATGTTAATTTAACAAATAAAATGCTTACATCAATCATCTTGCTTGGAGCCACAAGTGCTTTATGTGCTGATTCCATATGTTTGTAAGTAATGAAACCATAACCACGTGATTTTCCGGATGCTTTATCATAAATAACAGCACCTTCTTCTATTTCACCATGTACTTGAAATGCCTGAAGGAAAAAAAATATAATTGATTAAACTGTTTAAGCTCTTAGAAGACATGGTAATAAATTAAAGCAAAAAGTAAGAGGGTTTTTTCACAAAAAATTTTGGTCAAATTTTGTGTGATATAGATAATCATTCCCGTGGCACACAAAAGCACACACAACAATCAGCAATGCACTCACAGCACACAATGTTTCTGAGGTAGTATTCCAGGCCAAGCCACGAACAAAAAGCTTTCGATGGACTGGATCTGCTCTGGCCAGAGTTTTAATTTCTTCAGCAATTGAAGGATATTGGGACCCTCTTTAGACCTCAACATGCAAACAAACACACACACACAGCGTCAATCACACAGACATACAGTTGAAGCAGCAGTTTTACATGCCATCATTCACTAGGGACAAGGAAAACATTCTATACGGAAATGGTTAACATTTAATTGTTGAAATTAGATACACGGAAAAGAAGCACCCCATACCTCGCCCATCCCTCTTCCAAGACATCTCAGAGAAGAGGGGGAAAAATCGAAAGAAAGAAAGAAAGAGAGAGCCTAAAAGAAAAGTAATGATCCAAAGCTAAGACAGCATTATAATTTTCAGTCACAGGGGAAGAGTTCGTACTAATATAAAAAATATAACTTGAAAACACTAACTTTCAATGAAATGAAAGAGGGTACAAAAGACAGAGTCGACGCTTAAGTTTAAATCAGAGCAATAAAGTGGTGCTTTGTTTCTCTCCTAGCAGCCTTTTAACGGGTATAATACTAAATCGCAATTATACTCGTCATCACTGCAAAATCAAATCTTTCAGTTGGATTTATATTGTTAATCAATTCCAGTTCTTATAATTTGAATTCAATACTATCAACGCTACAAAACAAAAATATCAAACAACGAATCTTACGCGAATTGCTAAAACTAGAAAAAGAAAGGCCAAAGGGGTAAGAAACGAAAGGAAATAATTATGATAAAGAAAAGAATTAAAGATAAAGATAAAAATGGACGCACAGTCTAGAGAGAAGATCGATAAGCAGGGATTTGCTGAGAGGCTCAAGAAGAGAGCGTAGGTTTTCAACTGTTGTAGATGAAATATCACCGCCGTTATTCAAGTCATCCATCTTCCTCTTCTTCATGTCCTCCATCGACAACCAAGTTCGCCGGCTAATCGAGAAGAGGGTTTGTCTGTTGAACTAAGCAATCTGATTATTTCGTGTCCTTATACCGTGTAAATACACGAGTAACAAATCAACTCCTAGTAGACAAAGAAAGACAAAAAAGTTTGACAGGTGCATTGGTATTTATAGTCTCCTATTTCATATATGTTCAACAGAGTGAAAGTACTGTTATTCATGGGTTATAATTTGTGAATTTTCTCAAAAGTTAATTGTGAATTCAGGACTCCTGTTAGTATTAGAAATATTTGTTTAACAATACACTATTATAATCTCTCTAACGTCTTAAAAATTAGAATTAAAGAAAAGCTAATCATTATTCACATATCTTTAATAAATTTATGAATCGGATACTACTCTTATCTTCTCAAATAATTACTAAATTTGAGTTTAATATTTTCATATTTTAAGTCCACATAGGGATGTTAATGGGTTGGGGGACCTGCCCGTCATTTACCTCGGTCAGCTTGAACAATTTTAGCCAGTGGCCCAGTCAACTTGGATTGGACGGGCTAGACAGTTGAGGCAAAATTGACATTCTGAAGTCCACATCTACTTTATATATTTACTTATAATTAAAAATATTTAAATTCACCTTTACAAAGTAAAATTAAAAATTCTCTTTCAATTTTTAGTTCACTCTTACAAAACATTTTAATTATTTCTTTCAATTGTTTACTACTTGATATAAATTAATCAAAAGAGAATTAAAATTAGAACAATAAGAATTCCATTAGAAATACATAATAAGCAATACCAACAAAGATAATATTGTGACTAATGCATAATAAGCAAGAATAACAAAATTATATTATCAACAAGTATGGTGTAATGATTCATTTAGCAAACAACAATAATAAAAATTACACATATCCTATATGTGATAAACACAAGAAACCACAACAACTTTATATAAAGATTTTACAACAATATGTCTTGTTAAATTTGACACTTTTTATCTTATAATCTATTATTTCGATCAACTAATATTAAGGGGCATTTTATAAAAATTAATAGTTAGATTTTTTTCCCAATAGACTAACAAGAAAAAAATAATTCATACTAATAAAAAAAAGTATAGCCATGCCCTATATATCCTGCGCGAGTATACTGCAAACCACTCTACTAACTCCCATGCTATTATTGTGTTCAACCTCCTACTTCATTATTAGGAAGTATGCAATTGTAGTCACCGATTAAAAGCCAAGGAATATTGATTGTAACTGCCATGGAATACAAGGGTTTCTATAGAGTATCTTTTTGAAATTGAAAATTGGAAGCATATATTAAGGAAATAGCAAATTCTATGGAGGCCCCAGTTAACTTACAAGTCATATGAATATGTTGTTCCATTTTTGCAACTACATGGACTATTATTTTATTGAAGTCAAAGAAGCAAAGGATCCTTCCATTATAATGCGATGCATAATTAGAGATAGCTTGCCAATCCACTCCCAAAAGTTTCGATGTAAAGGCCATATGAACAGGATTTATTTTAGTTTCTAAAAGCCCTACTATAAGAGGCTTTTTTTTTCTCCCCATAACCATTACTTTTTTAAGAGGGTCATTTAACCTGCTAACATTCTATAATAGAATCATTTAAGGAGGTTCCATTTTGAGTTTATTTGTGCCCCTTCTCCTTTAGGACCTCTTCTTTGAACCAATTGTTTGTGGTGCTAATTTCTCCAAAGGTTTAGCCTCAACCTGGATTTCAGTACCTATGTAGACCATTTGTTCATTGGTTATTTCCCCCTCTTCCATAATTAGGCTAATTTGAGCATTGGAAGCAATTGTAGGAATGATTTGTATGCTATCTGATCTTAACTCATCTTTAGAATGTTCCACTTGTTCACATATTTGAACATCCATCATCAATTTCTCATCTCCTATTTTCTCTTAAACTGTCGTGGTGTAATGAGAATGTTATGATAAAATTGCATAAGTAATTGGCTTAGCACATTGTCCCTGTGTTAAATCTTCAACTGCCTGCACATATTGGGCTATTGCCCTGTCAACCCTTTCCTTCATACTGATTACATTTTGCTAAAGACTTATTGTTCGAAGTATCAACAAAATCTACTTTCTGGCTATCCGTTTCACTTACTGTTGGATATTCCTTGCTAGTAACATCATAGTTCTCATATTCTAACAGCTCTTTTGATGTTACTTGCTCAATAGATTCTAACTGCTCAAATAATACTAACTACTCAACATATTCTAACTGCTCATTTATTTCTAACTACTTAATAGTTACATGTCCCTATACATTCATGTTATCAAGAGGCCTATTCACCAAATCTAATGCCAAGACAACATTAGCAGAAATGTCTTCAACTGCCTAACATTGCATCTCCAAGTTAGCTTTAGGAAGGATGTATATGCTACTGTATATTGATATATACATGGTTGTGTATGAGTTCAAATATGTATTTAAGTCATTTGGGTGTATATGTAAATGATTTATAATGTTATATGCCCTTACATGAACTTAGAGTTCATCAGTATGCGAAATCTTGGAGATTTCCGACATATAAGCTTTTAAGTATGTAGAACTGAGTCCATTAGATGAATATAACTATGATGGTTGAATGAAATGTGTTCTAATGCCTTAGAGGTGATGAGACATGATTTATAGACTTATTGGACACTTAGAAAGCTTAATTGGAAAAGTTGAAGTACATAAGGACTTATTTGCAAATTGTTAAAAGTTAAAAGACTTAATTGTAATTTTTCAATTCTTGGAGGACCAATTAGCAATTTTGTAAAATCAAGGGGCTTAATTATAATTTTCAAAAGTCCAAGGACCAAAATAAAATTAAAAGCTTTGGTGATTCCCAAATTTTGGGCTTAATTGCAAATTTAAGAAAGCTTGGAGGGTAAAATGGTAATTTCATACAACCTAAGGGCAAAATGGTAAACTCATCATATTTTGGTCAAAGAATAATCAAAACTCTAGACTCTTCTTGTGTATGGACGTGCACCCCCCATTTAGGACTTAAAACACTTAGTTTGAATTAAAAGAAAGGAGAAGAAAGAAGGAGAAGAGAGGAAAGAGAGGAAGTTTTGGCC
>JANKYE010000005.1:22662332-22672452 GCA_032467995.1 Erythroxylum dillonii | reverse complement strand
CTTGATTGTAAAGTTTGAGAAACTTTATGATTAAATATAAGATATTTAATAAATAAGGATCAATATGAGATATTGAATCTTATATGGGCATAATTGGTATTTAATTAGAATTACTTGTAATTCTAATTAAAGTTTAATTAAAATTAGAATTTAATTCAATTAAATTACTAAAACGTCCAAAGCTTATTATAAATAGGGTTAAGCTCTGTAGAGCTAGTACTTTTTGCTTAACCCTCTCTGTAAGAGTTACAGAGTTCTCTCAACCTATTCTGTGGATACCATTAGAGGTCGGACACTTGTATGGCTACGGTGGTTGGGACGGATCAATTTTGGGAACAGTTCAAGGGATATGACAAGATAAAGATTAAGCTTCAGAATAAGGTACGGATCCAATTTCTGCTTTATTATCATTTGTGTTAATCATTTTATAGAATAAAATAGATCTTATTTTTTGGTAAATCAAAAGTCACGAAAAAGTTTCGTGATTATTCCGCTGTCTCAACCCAGTTTCCCTATAGCATGTACCTAATGCTACCATCAACATCTTGACAATGAGTGCATTCTTCCATGTCCTTCTTAGTCTCATTTTCTCCTCTTTTCTGAGCAAAATTGTAGGGCATTGAGGGCCATCTTCTGCTAGGGATTCAACATCATTAGATATGTCATCATCATCCTCAACCAAGTTAAAAGTTGCATTTGAATTAACAGACTTTAAAGTGCTAAACTTATTGAATATTTTTCAATTTAGTGTTAAACCTTTTAAAATTTTCAATTAAATGACTAACCTTTTAAAACCCTAATAACTTAAATCATAGCGTCGATTCTATTAGTATTTTACTGTTATGACTAACAAAACCACCTTTTACTATTACACATAGGCATTTATGTGAAAATTTGATAGATTCATAAGCATCCATCTGAACTAATACATAACGGTTATGCCTAAAATAAGTTCTAAAAATACCTAGGCTATCCTCCTTGCAAATATACAAGGTAGTTGTAGTTGATTGACCATAGTTGTCTCCTACGGAAGTGAAATTGGTTCACATAAATTAACCATGAACAAAAATAAAAACCAATGCAATCCTAAGCACTCTATCCCGATTTGTTGAGTGAAGACTTTAAAGAAAATCACCAAATTAAACTAAAAAGTAAACATAATTAACTAGGAGCAAAAACAAATAGATTAACCAAAGTGGAAAACTCTTGAGAATTAGTTTCACTAATTTAATCTCCTATGCATGACTAAGGGGAAATGATTAGATAATTGTCTTATTAAAATTATCAATTGGGTTTTTAAATCGATTCAAATACAAACTAATCTAATTTGTGTTTGACAAGTTTATCATTCAAATTAATTATTAAACCCAACTAATAATTAACACTTAAGTTAATATATTTCTAATTCTTAACCTAAGCGTCCATAGTTTCTCGTTTCATATTAAACTTCTTTTCTCAATCCTTCGTTTAATAGCAAAGTGATGCAAAGTTTGATTAAACTATTACATCTATTCAATTCAAAAACTATAGCAAACATAAGACAACATCACAGTCCCTCAATCATGCATATTTGACTAAAATAGCTACATTAATCCTCAAGAAAAAGAGATCAGCCCATGACAGAAAGCTCATGATGGAAATAACAAGATTCATTATATTCAAATACTTCAATCCCATCTTGATCAGTATAAAAGAAGTATTACAGCAATAAACTAAGTGAATAACCGAAATAAACTATCAACAACTAACAGAGTACGAGTCTATCAACTAACATAGGAGTAAGTTCAGTAAAGCAACAGAGAAATAATAACAAAATGAGAAAATGAGTGTTCAAATAAGGGAGTTGTAGTGATCTCCAGCCATTCTTAAGCTTCCTGCATTGGCTCTCGCCTTCTACTTCTGCTTTATTCTAACCCAGATTATCGGATGTTCACCTCCACCTCTCTACTATTCTTCATGTTCATCTAACTCTCTTTGTTCTCTCTTCTTTTCTCCCCTTCTCCTCCCTATTTGTTCTCTATTTCTGAATGAGTCTGTGTGGTGTGAAAGATGTGTATTATCGAATCAGCCACCACCTTCCTTACTCTTTCTATTTGTAGTCTATTTTAGGTCTAGGTTTTCGAGTCATCCCTCCTCCATATGACACGTAATAAGTTGATGAATTAAAGAAAAAATTGGGTCATGAGGGTGACAAGTTAAGTCGCCCCCATGAGGGAACTTGCACGTTGGTGACAAGTTAAGTCACCACCGTGACTAACACCAAACCTTTCTTCTTTTTTCTTTTCATGCAAAATCTACGTGACCTTTCCTTTTAACCTTCATGCAAAATTCACAAAATAATCAAATTAACATTCACGCAATATTCACACCATTTCCATTCAAATTTTCTTACATTTGGATCAAAACATAAGGATTTGTAACTAACATAAAGATATGAAAGCAATTAAAAGCAGTAGAAACTAGACATAACAATTCCCCTACACTTAAACTATGTTTGTCCTCAACAAAATAAATAACACTAGACTATAAAAGAACAAACAATGGAAACAACAATTTTTCCAAATAATAGTCAAAGATATCAATGATCAATAAACATAATTTAAGAGTTTGAAACTCATAAGACTCCATGAACAAGCAATTCTTCGCATATTTAGCCAAAATTAACAAGAACTTAAATTCAAAGAATCATCAACAAGTATGATAGACACTCAATCCACTCTCCATCCTCTTAAGCATTCAAAGTTAGGATATATTCACTCCTAATTCATTTCATGTAAGGCATCTACCATAGGCTTGCTTACTAATCCAATCTCCACCACTCATATCAACTACAAACATCAATCCAAAGGTCTTTATTTTGGTTGTAGTGGGGTCGAGATAAAGGTAGGAAAAAAGAAAATCAAAGTTCAAAACCTCAAAACAAATTGAGCATTTAAAGTAATATAAACAATGAAGCATAAAACACTCAAATTTTTCCTTTCAAGTTAACAAGATTAACACTCCCCTTTTTATGTCTCTCCTGTTTCTTTTCATTTTTTTGGTTATCTTCTTTTTCCTTTGTTTCTTTCCTATTTCTATTTCTTTTCTTTTTCCTATTTTTTAATTTCTCTCTTTTTTAATTTATTTGTTTAAAACAAGGAAATCAAAAGAAGATAAATACAGAAGAGAGATAATTACTACAACCATACCCATTCTTAATACAATAACCAACTATATCCTATAATTCCCCCACACTTATTCAAACAATTATTCTCTAAACCCAATCATACACATTCAAATGGTTAACTTGCCTTATGGTAGGTACAATGAAGAGGATAAATAATTAAAATCAAGGCTCATATTTTGGGTTTAAAGAAGAAAAGGTTTCATGTTAAGCTCAAAGGGGCTTCATTAAAGATAACATCATGGTGGTTTTTTAAGCCAAAGCATTGAATCCTAATTGCTTTCATCATTTCAATGTTTGGATAAGGTTATGTGATCTCAACTATTATTTGCAAGGAAGTTCTAGAGTTCCTCAATCATGAAAAGATAAATGATTGTATTTTTTAAGGTTATTATCTCTCTAAAGGTCCTTGAACCTCCACATCTGGGAATGATAAGAAGTAACCTAAAAGGCAAGGCTTTTTTTTATTTCATCATTTGGAATTTGCATGACGAGGAAGACAAAGACAAAGAAGGGAGGTATTTATAAAGGGCATGCACGTAGTTGGAGATTGTAGAGCTATCTGATGAAGAAGAAGAGAGGTTAATGCACTGTCTAGTTATGTTAGTTAGTAAGAAGAAGGTGATAAGAGGGAGATAGAGATAAACATAAGTAAAGTGAAAGCTTGAGAGTCTGAGGCTTCTATGGAGTTTGGATTTTAATCCTTGTCAAATAATTTGCTTTTCTTAGGTTGCAATTACTCTGAAAAAAGAAAGTAAAGTATGATCCTACTTCTTATAAAATATATAAGAATACTTGAAAATAATTTTAATATTACTAAATTGATATACTACTAAATGATATTCTATTTAATTTTAAAAATGTTTATTTTATATCACTTTTAATCATCAAAAAATGGTTATAAAGTTTTTTCTTGTATTATATTTTGATTTACTATAACATAAAAATCTAAATATTTCAATAACCTGAAATTATATTATGAATCAAGTGTGCAATTGAACACTTAAATGAAAAAAGGAGGCATTTTAGTTCAAAGAGGTTTTTGTTTTCAGTTTTTATGTTATAAATCTCAACCAAACATGTTTTTATTTTTTAATAAAAAACAAAACTAAAAACTAAAAACTAAAAGCAAAAACTAAAATTCACAATAGAAAAATAGAGGTAGAATTAAACGACCCTTAGTTTTATTTTATTTTCTTGTACGATAAAACAACCAACCCCATTTGTTTTTCTCTTTATTATCCTATTATGTTTATATATAAGATCTACAAAGAAAAAATATCCAAAATTTTAGGAATAATTATCTATATACCTACACTCCTATATAATAAGAGGGTGGGGGTTCAGGGAAGAAACATTAAGAAACCACATGCTTGACATGTTTTCATGTAAAGGACTAGTCAATTCAAACTCATTATTATCGATAAATCTTCATCTTCTCAACCTTTGTAGGTTTAGGTTCCATAAAAGTTTAAATAATGTTAAAATCTTGAAAAGATAAGTTTGGGAACGTCAAAATTGATTTCTTGTAGGAATCAAAGCTTGCAAAGGTGGCACTAATTAGATTATCACAATTCTTACTCCTACAGAACTTAGATTTATGATATCATCTCATGATATTAGACTTAAACTGATCACCCTTGAATTTGAGCTTTTGAACCTCCAATGTCTTCCTTAAGCTTAAATTCTCCTTTTTCAGGTATTTCACCTTGATCTTAAGTAACGTCAATCACTTTATAAGCATTTTCTATATCATCTCTTGCTCTTTCTTGAAAAATATAGTCATTATAGAAGCTAAAAAAAGGCAACCTTAACTTCTTCCATCTTTTAGATAACCTCATGTAACTCCTGATATACCTTATCATAGCAGTCGATCATATAGTATGTCAAATGTTAGTTAAATGAAAAAAAGTATATATAAATCTCTTTATATTAATAAAAAAATCATCCTATGTAGACTTATAACATAATATCTCTGAAGGAAGTTTAGTTTGTTCTCTTTTAGGCTTAACAGTTGGTCGGATGGATGAATGTATGAACCATCTTTGAATTAACACCTACTTCTTAAACATATTATTGGTCTTCTTCATATTCCACTATAGGAAGAATATAATCTTCCTTTGTAAACTTAGGAACATCGCAAAGAATGACCATATGCTCTACCCAAAGAGTGATAGGTATGACTTAAGTAGTGGATGGCATGGTGATAGGGATGCAAAAAGTAAGAGTATAAATGGTTATCTTGATCAAAGTGACTTCATTATTTTCAGTAACTTTTTTCTTTTTCTCCCTTAGTGAAGAATCTTGTTAGGCTTTTATCCTTAGCATACCTAGTGAAAGTGATCATCCAATTCATATATATATAAGTACAAATAATAGGGATTTGAGAGGAATAGTCAATATAGGAAACTTAAAAATAGAACAAAAGAAGAAACCTGTAGGCTTGCACTCTATATAACAACCTTACTTTGATCAAACTAGGCTCACTAACAAGGATGAGAAGGAATATGATCTTGGGCGTTGGAAAATATTTTAGATAAAAGTTTTAAATTGATGTTATTCTTATCCTAATGATTGAAAATGTTGCTTAAACCTTGCCAAATAACCCTAACATCTCACATCATCATTGTATTCTAGAGGGAAACAAATCTATCCTTCAAAATTAAGTAGACTTTTGGTATCATAAGAAGGTGACATATGAAGGAAGTCAATTTGGGGCAAATTAATTATATGTTGACTTACCTTAAGGTTATGAAGAGGTTCAAATTGATTCATATAATTGTTAGAGCTTTCTAAACAGTGACTAAAACCCATATAAGGAGGAGTTTGATGTAATTTTGAGGAGGCTATATGAAATAGTAAGGCATGAACGAAGTGAAAAGATAATAGAATGAAGATTAGGAATGATGTTTAAGATTACAAAGCAATTTAAAGAATCTATAATTGATTATTTAATGTTATATGGATTCGATATCATATTCAAGAATTATTAATCTAAGACTCATATATAGATGTATTGAGGGTTGCAAATGGTATTTATTTAGTATTTGTGATAACAATGATAAGTGTTTCAAGGTGAGGGATTACATCCTAAATCATTATTAATTCACCGCCAGTAAACTAAGATTAGTTTCATCTAATTTCAAATTTCAAACATTAAAAATTGGATGAGCATAGTATTAAGATAGCTAAAATGGTTAAAGAATATAATAAGAAGCCCAATATTTTAAGGAATTACTAAATGTGTACGGCTGGTGAGAAGGTGTACAAAGAAATAGCAAGGGACTACATAAATGAGTATGCAAAGTTGTATGGCTACTTTGATAACTTGAAACTAGGAAATACAGTTGGACTTGCAAAAATTTAGGTATAAAAAAACCAAGATTTAAATATTATATAGTTTAATAGGTTCTATATATGTTCCTATTCAATGAAGCAATGGTGGTAACATCTTAGGCCTATTATAAGTAAGGATGTCCTTTTCTTAAAGATAGAACATCAAGGACAATTACTCACTTATATATACAGATATGGTGAAGAAAGCACGAATCCATTATCTTGGTAAATAGTTGATATAGAGAATGATGCTTAGAGATGGTTTATGCAAAAAAAATCCATTAAATTGAATTTAGGGGAAGAAGATGGGATCATTTTGATTTTAAAAATGAGTAAGGTATTTTTGGCTTTTAATTTATCTGGAGTTTAGTTGTCTTTTATGAATTTCATAATTTTCTTAGTAACATTATTATATTGCATTGATTAACTACAACATAGATACAATGCTCCCTAAATCCATCCATATGTGTAAAGCTTATATATCACAATTAACACAATAATTAGAGAGGAAAAGACAATAAAAAGCAGTTTAGGCTTATGTATGAGCCATTTATGTTTAGGAATTCAATAAGAAGTTGAGAAAACTAGATCAATTAAAATATGAATCTACTTCTTCGTTATTAGAATATCCGGTTTTAACATGGACAAGATCATACTAAAGCTTTAAGTCCAAGTACATACTAAGGCTTTAAGTCCAAGTTCCTAGTTATGAATAACAATATGTGTGGAACGTTTAACTGTTAGATATTGCTAGTTAGAGATAGGCTAGTAATCAACGTGGTAAAGACTACCAAAACCATGCTTATAAAAAGGTATACAATAAAGATATAGTATATAAATAACTAGAAAACTAACATTGTTCTATCAATCATTAAAAAATTAAAAAAAGTAAAAAAGATGCAATAAAGTGGAGCATACTATAAAATGGTGATAAAGTAAATGGGCTTAGAAGGGATGATGCCACGCACACTAGATACAATATTATATATACATGTTTACCATATATTGTAACTTAATAAAGGATTCATTTTTTTACCTCCTAATGAGCGTGAAGCCAAATAACTTCTAACCATATATAAGAGCGATACATAGTATACCTAAAACGTCAAAAAGAAAGGAAAAGAATGAACCACATAACAAAGAAACTTATATGCTAGAAATTGTAGAAACAAAATTCTTAATTTGAAAATTCCTATAAATAAGAAATGTGGTTACAAAACATCAAATAAATAAAAGTATCATGAAAGTGGGATACAATAACTTTAGATGGATCCTTTAATTACTAATTTAGCTTTATATAAAACTTAGTACTTTGAGATTGAAGATTAGTTTTTATGCGTGTGGTATGGAGGATCAAATTTTGACTTGTCTCACCAAGGTTTGAGTTTGAAAGTGAGATTTCAATTGGTGACTTAATCTCTCCATGTGAGATGTTATTATTGGTCACTTTCCTCTCACAAATAACTATATATTGAGAATTTTCGACATTAATTCTCATGATTTCTTAATTACTACTCCTTCATCTCCTCTATGATATTTTACTTCCATAATGCAACTTATAATAATTAAATTTAGATTATATGATACAATTTACTTCTTAATAAAAATTAAATTGTTTATTTTCCTAATATTACAAACTTAATTTAATGTTACAAAATATTAGGAGGAGTACATTTTAGTATGAACTGTAGATAACGTATTCTCCACGATTTTCTCTACATCAGTTGTAATATGTATCATATATCTTAATCTTTCTATCATGTATCTTAACCGTGTATATCTTGTAATCTGGAAACTCCTAGTTGTGTATAAATTTACGATATCAGTGATGAATAAAGTAACTCAATTCCTATATGGTATCAGAGCAATATTGGTCCTTTTAACCTCTGTTTTTTTCCCTTTCTTTTCAACCTTCAACATGTCTCAAACCTCGTCCACTTCTCCTACTCTTGACAACCCCACCGATCCAACTCATCCCATTATTGTCATCAATCCAGCTTAGTCCACTGTCAAGCTTAATGGTGCTAATTACTTGACCTGGAAAATTCAGTTTCAAACACTCCTTCGGGGCTACGACCTTTTAGGTTATGTGGATGGCTCCATTACTTCCCCACCACAAACTATCATTGTCGATGGCACTGCTGTCCACAATCCTCGTTATGATACCTGGTTTCGCCAGGATCAACTCATTTTGGTTGTCCTTGTGGGCTCTCTCACACCGACGGTTGCACCAAATGTAAACACAACCCTCATTGCTCGCGATGTTTGGGATACTCTCGCAGCAACTTATACTCTGCCATCACGTGGCCACATCAAGCAGTTACGTGATCAAATTCGACGTCCTTCACAGGCTGGTCACTCTATCTCCGAATACATGAATTTTATCCGGAATAAAGCTGATGA
The DNA here is from genome assembly GCA_032467995.1 of Erythroxylum dillonii. NCBI lineage: Eukaryota > Viridiplantae > Streptophyta > Magnoliopsida > Malpighiales > Erythroxylaceae > Erythroxylum > Erythroxylum dillonii. Next base: position 22,663,550 of record JANKYE010000005.1, on the reverse strand, counting down.
ACTTACCATTCTTGGCAAACCCGTAGATCAGGAAGATCTTGTTGACAGCATCCTAGATGGTCTCGATGAAGTCTACAAAACGATTGTTGATGCTATGCATGCACGAGACACTTGCCCCTCCTATGCTGAATTGCTTGAAAAACTTCTCAATCATGAAGTTCTTCTTCGGCAGAACAACCTCCTGCCTTCGCCTGCTATGCCTATCAACGTCAATGCCACCAACTCATCTGCTAGAGGAAAGTCGTGGCAGTCTTCTGGACATGTACCCTCTGCAACTCCAAGAGCACGTTCCACTGGTCTCAAATCTTCAGGTCCTTGCCGTCCGTATCAGGGCTATTGTCAAGCCTGTGGGATCCAAGGTCACAAGGTACTTCAATGTCCACAATTTGGTCACTTGTTTGGATAGTCTACTCCTGCTATCACTGGACCTCGACCATCTCCTCCCTCTTGGTCCTTTACTCCCAGAGCAGCTACACCGTGGCAGCCCACTGCCCATTTTGCCGCCCCTCTCCAGCCTCCGAATCAAACCTGGCTACTTGACAGTTGGAGCTAGCCATCATGTTACGGCTGATCTGCAAAACTTGGCTCTACATACTCCATATCAAGCCTTGGATGATGTTCGCCTTGGTGATGGTTCCTCCCACTCCATAACCCACACTGGTTCCTCTAGTGTTCCCTCTTCCTCTCATCGTCAGTTTACCCTTCATAATGTGTTATGTGTTCCTTCTTTAAACCGTAACTTAATTTCAGTTGCTCAATTATGCTCTACAAATCATGTGTCCATTGAATTCACTCCTTTTGCTTTCTTTGTGAAGGATCTAACAATAGGCACAATCCTCCTAAAGGGTCTTCTTAAACTTGGCTTGTATGAGTGGCCCTCAATTTCCAATTCTGCCGCTCCGGTGCTGCATCTCACTAATGTGCGTTCGCCACTCTCCTTTTGGCATAGCAGACTCGGCCATCCTGCTCCTGTCATTGTTCGTCATGTTGCTCAATTTTTCAACATTCCTGTTTCTTCTGTTTCTGATAATAAATCATGCACTGCTTGTCTAAGTAGTAAAAGTCATAAATTGCCATTTTACAGATCTACATTGACATCTAATCATCCCTTGGAACTTATTTATTCGAATGTGTGGACTTCTCCGCTTGTGTCTATTGATCAGTTTAAGTACTATGTGGTTTTTATTGATCACCATACTCGATATATTTGGTATTTTC
>JANKYE010000005.1:22542034-22556766 GCA_032467995.1 Erythroxylum dillonii | reverse complement strand
CAACGCAACGTTTTGTTTTCTAAGTTTTGCACTCTCGGATGTCAGTATTTGTTTCGTTGTTTCGAAACGTTAGTTTCGATTTGCTGCCGCTTCTGTTTCGGTCCTCTGAGAATTCTATAAGTGATTTGCTCCCCCTTTCGTTTTCGATTTCGTTTTGTTAACAAGGTTGGGAATCTGTATAAGTAGTTGGATTTCTGAATCTGTATAAGTAGTTGGATTTCGAAAGCGGGATCCAACAGAATGAGTCCGTGGCGTTTATGTGTAGAATGTGTGTAATATGGAATACGGAAATTGGTGCTACCCTATATTCCCTTTCTATTTGTAGTATGACTCTAGGTGTAGGGTTTTGAACCATCAACCCTGCAGCTGCCACGTATTAAAATTAAAGTGAGTGCAAAGGAGTATTCACGGGGGTGACTATTTTTGTCACCCTGTGAAGGTTGGTGGTGTAGTCACCACTCTGAGTTAACTTGTTATGGTGGTGACAAGTTAAATCACCATCATGACTAACTTGTTATGGTGGTGACAAGTTTACTTACCACATTTGTTTATTTTATGCAAAATTTATATGAACTTTCATTTTTTATGCAAAAGTCAGAAAATAATCCAATTAACATACATGCAATATTCACACCATTTTCACTCAATTCATCTCTCATTTTGATCAAACATAAGAACTTGTAACCAAAATCAAGATATGTAGGCAAGCAAAGTCAATAGAAATTAGACACAACAAGTTATAGGGAAGATATGACGTAGGAGTGACAACAGAAACTCAATATTTTAGTTGATGAGTTTAGATATATCTTTACAAGCCAAGAAATCTACCTCTTATTAGAATACAAGACCATAACATCATCTTGAAGGAGGGAACAAGTTTATTAAACTTTAGACATATAAGCATTCTAGATTATAGAAGGATGCCATAGTGAAGATTATATAAGAAATGTTGAAGCAAGGAATTATATAGTATAGTGTTAGTACTTTTTTAGCTCTAGTTGTATTGATCAAGGAAAAAGATACTTATGGAGGCTCTATATTGTTTATAAATCTCTACCCTAGAAAATAATCAAAGATAAGTTTATGATGCCTTTGATTGAAGATCTATTATATGAATTGAGTATGTTGGTTTTATAAATTGAATTTATGATCAATATACTACTAGACTAGAATAGGGAAGGAGGATATATTGACTACAACATTTAGAATTATAATGGCCATTATGAGTTCTTAAGTATGCTTTTTATAATAAAAAATGCCTCAACCTTGTAAAGTCTTATCAATAACATCTTTAGACCATATTTGAGGAAGTTTGTACTAGTCTTTTTTATGACATTTTGGTATATATCAAGACTTTTGAGTAATATGTAAAGCATCTAATGAAGGTATTATAGGTGTTAAGGGAACATGCTTTATTTGTAATGTCCAGAAATTGTAAGTTAGGGACCAATAAAGGTGTTTATATATGTTCAAAAAGATATGAGCTACTTAGAAGTGGCTTATATTTAGGAATTTGAAACAGATAAAGGGGGTTTTTAAATCAGCTAGTTATTATAGATGACTAATTTAATTTTTTGGTGTAATTAGTCAACCACTGACATCTTTTCTTATGAAGAATGCATTTTTATGGAATGACAAAGTAGGAAGGAATTTCCATATTTGAAACTAGCTCTTATACAAACACCTAAATTATCTCTTTCTGACTTCCATAAAACATTCACTTTAGAAGCAAATGCCTATGAAACTAAATGGAACCATATTAACCTAAGAGATTCATTTGATTTCCTTTGTAAATAAGGTTTTATCCCCTTAGAGTGTTGAGTTGTCTATGTATGAGACAGAGTTATTGACATTGGTAATGGTCATTAAACAATGACCTCACTACCTCATTGGAAGACATTTTATAGTTTAATCAAATGAAAGGAGTTTAGGATACTTATTGGAGTAAAAGATAACAACTCCTCTTCAGTAGAAATGGTTACCCAAGCTACTTGAATTTGATTTCAAAATTATATATAAGAAATGGCATGACAATATGGCTGCTAATGCCTTATTAAGAAAAGAAAATGCTAGCTTATGTGGCCTATCTATCTCTAAGTTATACATATATATTTCATATAAGGAGAAAATAATTGGAATGATCCACTAATTTAAGATTTGTGAAAGGTGAGGGAAAATTAGTTAAAGAATTCAACTTAAAATTGGTGTAATAAATTCCTTACTTAAAAGTGAGATTTCTAATGGTTTTTTTTTCATACATGGGAAAGCAAAAACAAAAGTCAAACAGAAACAAAATGCGGCAAACGCGTGCCACGGCGGCACAAGGCGCCAATCTGGTCTTGATGAAGACGATGAAGAACTGACAAAGGAGGGTCAGGTATCAGATGGATCCTTGTAATGGGGTATAATTCTACTTTAAGGGATAAAATCATGTCATAATTCCATAACAATCCAACAGGATAGCATTCAGGTGTCGTTAGCACCTTAAAAAAAATACAAATATGTTTTTATTAAAAAATTCAAAAAGATGATAGGGAGTTCCTCAAAATATGTATGATCTGTCAAAGATGTAAATATTAGATACTAGATATTCCAAGGTCATTGCAACCAATACATATTCCGTAACAATTTTGGGTAGATATTAATATGGATTTCATTGAAGCATTACCAAATTAAAAAGGAAAATCAATTATAATGGCGGTTATAAATTGTTCAAGCAATTATACTAACTTCTCTTTATCTTCTCTCGCCTTTCACTAATTATGTAACTCCGATTCTCAATTTCTTAATCAATAAAGGATTGTAGCTTATGTATAAGCTTGCAATTCTTTTTATTCATTTTCTCTTGTATCATGTAGGTACTAAAATGATGTGCCCTTTAGAAGATCAAATTCATCAACATTTCTTGTATATTAAAACTGATCTCTTCTTTTTTATTTCATCGTAATCTTTAATTCTTAATTCTTATTCTTATTTGTTTCATCTTAATATTTGATTCTTGAAACATATTTTTGGTTTTTTTTTTGTAAAATCAACCTTTCTAATTGTCAAATCTTCTTGTGCTTTTTGTATTAAATTATACACTAATTTTTCTTTTTTTTATTTTATAATCCTCATACTTTCTATTCAATTAAAAACTTGAACCATGTTATATTTTGATGATAAATATCCATATAATTTTCTTTTTGATAATGTTTATCCGAATTTGTATTTTGATCAACTAGCTAAAAATTTATCGTCTAAAGCATCAACAGAAGTTGAAGATCATCTGAATCACTATAAGGACATGAAAAAAAAATATAAGAGCAATAATTTGAAGAATCAATACTTTTCTAACTTAGGGAATATGAGAAAAAATGTAAAAAGGGTATAGCAAATTTGAATATTCATCCAATATTTTCATTATTATCCATACTTGGCTTAACCTCTAAATCTTCTATTATTACTACTATTGTTGTCATTATCACTAGCAATGATATGAATTATGAGAAAAATGTTTCTTATGTTAATAAAATTGTTATGAATGATTTAGATTCCTTTATTACTCAAGAAAGCTAATGAAGAGAATTTTTAAAAGATCTTATTGATATTATAAAGTTATATAGTTTATTACTATTGCAAGTAGAAGTTAAACTAGAATTACAATTTATTTTCCTAAGCTTGCTAAATATTTTAAATAATTAGAAATGAGTGATGAAGTTGAAAAAGTTCATAAGACTTGATAAATAAATATGGATCAACCATTTAAGGATAAAAGATATATTCCTCCCTTGTAGTTTAAGAAATTCTAAAGAAGTCCCCAATATTTAAAATTCTTGAAAAACTCCTAGCGTTTAGTTTACTAAAAAAACTCCTTATCTTAAACTCCACTTAAAAAATAACTACAAAACACATGTAGTATGAATATCAAACTTGGACTAATCAAATATCATTATTGGTAACCAAACCTAGCCTTTAAACTTGACATAAACGAATTAAATTTAACATAAATTAATAATTGAAGATAATTATAATAAATTATTTTTTGTGTTAGATTAAATTATTTCGGTTCAAGTTTAAAAACTGCATTCAATTAGTCTATGTCTAATGTTTATACTACATGTGTTTTGTTGTTATTTTTATTCGTACTTTAAAAGAATGAGTCTTTCTGGAAAATTAAATACTATAGGGAGTTTTTTTTATAATTTTAAATATCATAAGGTTTTTCTAAGATTTTTTAAACTATAAGAGAGGTTTGTGTCTTTTACCCTAATATTTTAATCATACAAGAGACTTCTTTCTTTTACTTAAATTTAAAAAAATAAAATTGAAGTATTGTTAATAAATAGAAAGACTTTAAAGGATGTAAACAACTTGATTTTTAAACTTGAGGGGTGGTAACTTAGTGTAACTAAACTCAAAGCTGAAGTGTACAAAATTTTGAAACAAACAATGATGTCTTTTAATCAAATGCATTCTTGGTAGACGTATAAATTTTGAAAACATAGGAAATAATTGTTCACAAAACATTCGATATAAGAAATCCTCTTCTTAAGACCATTTTATAGCAACAAAGTCAAATTTACTCTTGGTGTTGGATAACATTTTAAAGCATTTAGTGGATGAAAATTTTAATGAGTTTAACTCCTCATAGTTAAACAATGTCACGTCAATATTGACATAACATTATTTTTATTTTTAAATAAAAAGTAGACCCTACTCTCACATGAAAGGTGAGACTCACTCTCTAAAATGTATAATTGTGAATGTTATTGCCACATGACAAGTAAGATTCAATGTCTTAAATGTAAAAACAATAGGTCCCATTACCATTTGGTAGTGGGACTTACTTTCTATTTAATTTAAAATTTTTAATTATGTGATTGTTAACCTATTGATATGACATTTAATTGATGGAGAGTTAACCCTATCAAATTTTTCATCCATTTATGGTTTTTCTAATTGATTTAAAAATGTTATGGTTTAATTTGAATGCTTCAAAATGTTAAGGTTCAAATTGTATTAACAGTTCTTCATCAAAGGTCAGTATTATAGGTGGATTTTCAGAAAAGGTTGTCACACCCAAACCTTATTAAGTTTGTAGGATAATATTTGGAGGATGAAGAACTATTCCTTGTGCATGAATTCATACAAAAAGAAAGATTGAAAAACCATCTATTCAAAAGAAAGATTGGACCTTATCTTGGAACATACATCTCAAAATAACAATTAGAGTATCTTGAGGCTCCAAATAAATAGGCCATTCATAGAGATTTTAATACCTCGAGTATATTACCTGATACAATGTAAAGATATGCAATTTTTGCTTTCATTACAATTTCGTAAACAAGTTTATTAAAGGAGATATAACATGTGTCTAAATTTAATTTAAGGCTAAAATATATTTAACGCCACATGTTTTATCCCTTGGTATGTTATGTCACCTTCTATTTTAAAAATGGACTTATTACCTCAAGAGCTTAGAATTTAAAAGACTTTTTGCCCCTATATTATGATGACATCACCATAACTATACATATTGCTTTTTTTACAAAAATATCCTTTTAGTCTTTTGTCTTTATTTATGGTTAGATTAAAAATAAACTTAAAAATTAAAAATTAATTCAATATTACGTATAAAGGACTGCTTATAAGCATCATAAAGCAACAATTACTACAATAAAGTCTAATATTTATAGCTAGTTTCAAAGATATATCTTGTTAAACTTACTATATACATTCTTTGAAATTCTTGTACATGTGATCGTTATGTTCAACACTTGAGTCTATAATATATAAGGTCAATTACAAAAAAAGCTCAAACTTTTGTCAATTTTTCAATTATAGCATGAACTTTAAAAAGTATCAATAAAATACCTAAACTTTCAATTTTTCTCACTTCTAGCCGACGTTACTGTTTCCATTATCTCTGTTGATGTGGCAGTGCCATTTGTACAATGATGTTAATTAATCAGACACGTCAGTAGTGGTTAATATTCAAAACTCTAATTAATAAAATGACATCATTTTTTTCATGACATAACCCCCTTCCCTTTTCAGTTTGCAAAGCACTTGAGCAACATAAAAAATAGGTCCCAATAGAGAAAAAAATCATCTATTTCGTTATCTTCATTGTTGTTTTCATTGTTCTGGTCATTTCACTGTTTGAAGCTTCTTGACGGCAATGTCCTCAATGATGGGTTAGCGTATGGGATTGTCTTCCATACTCAGATTTTTCTAAAAACAAGCCTCCCCTTATCATTGTCTTCCATTTCATCAATGCCATTCTTGTATTATTGCAAGATATGTCTAACCCAGTAATTCTTCCCTTTCTTTTGTTTTTTATTCTATTTTTCATATGTATTCATGCTTATATTCACCTGCAAATAGTTACTTCCCAAGTGTCTGTAAGAATATTTGCACATAACGGTAGAAGAGGAAGAAGAATGAAGTACAAGGGAAAGTAATTTGGTTGACATATTATATGGATTCATTATTTGAAGGAAATGCGTTAGTAAACAAACCAATGAGTAATTTGATACATAGGTCATTGCAAGATATCCATTTCTTTGATTTTTACTCCCTCCTTAATGCAATTTATAGCATTATATAGGGAGTAATAAATATAATTCACATATTTTGTTATATATTAATTAGAGGTGTTATAGAAAATATACAAATGAGTGATTTCAAATTTCATTAGTTATTTCTATAATATTTCGAAAATATCAATCAGAATAGAGGTTAATGTATATTTACAAATAGTAATCAGAATGATGGACTTGTCATAGAAGGAGAGCTTGATTAGATACACTTTGTTTATGATTAATATGGTGTAATGTTGTGAGCTTTATCATGTCATACCAAGCATAAGGAAGCGAAGCCTAGTTCGATAAAGGTGAAAAGCTTTTCAGCTAGGAGTGTAGTTAGAGAATAAACAAGTTAAACTTTAGTAAAAATATAAGAGACATATAATAAGAAATGAGCAACATAGTCATGTACAAAATGGAAGTAAAGGGTAATATGATTCATGCACAACTGAGAAGGAGACAGCAAATGGCATATGTTATAGCAGGTTCATATTTATATGTCATATGCACCTTGTAATATGCAATATATTATTGATAATGTAAATGACCTGTAATGGAAGAAGTTGACCAAGATTCGGAAGCACTTATGTAATCGTGTGATGTTAAAAGAATTCAATTACTTGCACAATCTATGTCTATCTTTTATAAGCAAAATTCAGATAAAATCGCACCAATGAACTTATGGATTATCGATTTCGTATTTTAGGAAAGGATTTTGCTCTTGTATATATTATTGGTAATTATATTAGTAAAAATAATGTATCAGTTGCATGTTATGTAAACTTATATTTCCTTTAATATGACTTTTGCTAACATAGTTAGCTTTTATAAATTGTGAACTCAAATAAATCATATATGTCCCAATTGCAATAAAAGGTAAAAGGCAAGTGGTGGTTGCAAAATGCAACACATTTTTGTAATAAAAATGATAAGAAAAGTGAGAACTATGCATAATAAAGACGAAAAGATCTAAAACGTACACACAATAAGTGAGCTCCTATTACTTTCCCAACATAAAATTAATACATTTTTAAAGTTCTTCCATGAAAATAAAATGGCGAGAAGATGGTTAACTTAACAGTGAGTAAAAGTAATTGTTCCTTTACTACGCACTTCACAATTGAGGGAATATATAGAATGAAATAATATTATTTGGCACCAAATTTCTTAGCCCTGTTACATAGGAAGAATAATGTTGATAAATTTGCAATTGGATTAGGCTAGTATGGTCCATATTATGATTATTGCATGCCTTTTTATGTCTTTATATATGACTTATAGTTAATTTGTCCTTTAAAGACTTGATGTTTATATCACATGTTGGAGGTGTTTTGCTTATGTTGGTAAATATATCACATGCTTTTGATGACATTATATTGATAATTGATTGTAAGAGTTTCAAGTGTTATAGTGAAATTTGGCATTATATGCAACATATATATAAATAAAACTATTGAACAAGTGTATTAGATTAAATACAAAGTATTCTTATACGCAAACCTTATTTTGTATTAAAGAGCGTCGCTCATCCTTCTTCTTTGTAGTATGTGGTTGTCCATCTATCTAGGTAAGTTGTCCAACTAATATCTACCATATGTGTTGCTTTAATAGTATGAATATTTATGTTTGGGTTTTGTGTGAATGCAAAGGAGGTCTTGATTTTGTCTTGATGTTTAGAATATTCTTATAATCATTTATGAGTTTTTATGTTCTTCTTTAATAGTCTAAACATTTATGCTTGGATTTTATTTGGATCATTGATGAGTAGATGTATATGATTATATAAGTTTTTACTCTATGTGGAATGAGTTTGAGATCATATAGATGATCTAATGTATAATAAACCCCTAGGATGGTATATAGGCTAGAAACCCATTATGCAGCTCCCATAAGGTTTATCGATTAAAAATTTCACGAGCCTAGGAGTCAGCGAGAACTCGCTTTCTCGATTCACAAGTGTAAACAATGCCACGTACCATAATATTAAAATCAATTGTAGATGATTAATTCGAACATAAGTACTTGAACTTTAATGTGAGTGCTCAATGTAGTGTTGGAAGGAAAATGGTCAGAGCCCTGTAAAAACTTAGGGGATGTTGTATAACGTAAAGATTAAATGTCCTGTAAACTTAGGGGAAATGAAGGATACTAACTATGAAATCACCTTTTTAAATAACAGTTTTTTAAATCACATTTTTAAATAACTTACGGCTTTTGATAAATTGGTAATAATATATTATCATTATAATTTATGATTATAATTAGAATTAAAAAATAAAATTACTTTATTTTTAATTTTTTAATTAAATAATTTATATTCATATATCAAGATTGCTATTTAACAACAAATCATGATTGCTCAAATATTAAAAATTATCAAGTGATTTAACTTAATCTATCCAGACATGGTTATAGTGTTTAATTTAATCATTTTATCATCCACTGCTCTAATTGGATATATAATATGAAAATAATGTCTATTTTACATAAAATTCAATCATGTATGTTCTTATAAATTAGTAATTAGTTGAAATCTGATGTTTGAAAATAACATTTCTAAATGTTAATTCACTTTGACTAGAGAATTCCCAAACCATTATAGATTAAGAATAGTAAAATATTCTCTCTAATTACTATAGGGTGGCAAATTAGATGTTAACTTATTCAGCTATCTTTGTATAGCTTATACTATATATAAATACTACCGATTAAGCTACCATAAATAGAATAGGTTATAACTAGCATCAAAACATAGTAATCAATAACTATCAGAATGAGGATATTTATAGAAACACAAGTAATATTACATTAGGTTTCCTTATTAGTGGGTCAGTTTAGTCACAAGTAATATTACATTAGGTGTTCTCATTAGTGGTCAGTTTAGTGAGCATATTCTCTAATGAGAATTTACATATTTATTCAAATTTTTCATACTTTCATTTGTAAGATTAATTACTTTCTTTGTAAGAAAGAAACTATTCCATAATGATGAAACTATTACTAAAATCAAATTTAAGAATAATACATAAATGCAATTTGAATATCATAATTATAATCACATCATAATTTAATTTACACAATAATTATTTATGTGATTATATCTTTAGTTTTAATCAATAGATATGACTGTCAAAATACATAGAGATAAAAAATATATATATGTTTATTTGATAAATGAATAATGAAATACATAAAATGTAAGTAATCAATTGGATGTAAAGGTATAAAGTAACACTAACAACCTAATCAATAAGCTTCCTTATACTTTGAATACTAGACAAAACAAATTTAAAGCATGAGCTCTTAAATTAATAAGCAATCTTCGCAAGATCTCATTCTAATTAGCTAAAGTTGTCATTGTTGTAATTAATTTTGAAAATTTATTAGACATGAAGATATAATTCTAACAAGATGGTTCCACACTCTCAATGAGATGTGGGAGATGCTTGCAAGTCTGATCCAAGAGTCACCCTTACACTTGTAATTAAAATTAAATGTGCTGAAGACATACTTTATGACCTAAAGAAATTCTTATTTTAATATTGAAATGTGTGTGCTCAAGTGCAATTGATGCCATAATTATCAGATTTTTTAGATAATTAGGCTTTAAAATGTACTTTTAATGAAGGTTCTTATCAAAATGTACTTTTAATGAAGGTTCTTATCATTCACATAATCAAAAGATTGGATAATTATATAATAAAAATTGGAATTGCTAAGTAACATTAAAGGTAAATAAGAGAAAATGAGTGCAAAAAACCTATTAAAATAATTTTAAAAATGACATATATATTTTATTAACAAAAGATATTTTTATATAATTAACACAAAAATTATTTTTTCTTTAAAATTAAATATAAAAAACAATGCTAAATCTAGTGTGCTTAGATAATTATCTTCCATTTTCTAGTAAAGTTTAATTATGTGAAAATCATTGTAAAAAGACGTGCACACACCCTAGGATAATAATAATAATAATAATAGTGAAGGAGACCAAATCGCAACGACAGGTCGTCTCATCCATAATCCATAGTAGAGAATGGGCCGCTGCAGTATCTCAGCTCTGATGTTGTTGGATCGCACTAGAAGTCACATGTGACACTCAGAGATAAGTATTCCAATTATTAGGTGAGAAAAATAATTAATAAAGCGACAACGGAAGGTTTTAAAGCTTCGGTTTTGGAGAACCCCATCAACTTCCTTGCTCTTCTACCATAAACCCTTCTCTAGGATTAGGGTTTTGACTACTGGTTCATTTTCTTACCCCGTCAAAAATTAGAGAACCTGGGTATAGGATATTCGAGGTTCTTATTAGTGAGTATTCTTTGATTCGCTCGTTCCATTTCGCTTTCTCGCAAAGGCTTCGTTTCTTGGATCTGGTTCTCAAGTTATATCTATGGACGCAAGAAAGAGAAGGCCTGAAGCAGGTTTCAACTCTAATGGCGGGTTTAAGAAATCTAAGCAAGGTCAGTTTCTTGCTTCGCCTCTATATTGCTTCGCCTTTCTTTTTGGCATATGAATATGCTCGACTGGTTCACTTGATGAAATGGGTTGATATTTCGAAAGGGAATTGACGCAAAAATAATAGACTCGTATTTTTGGTTTTTCTAAACAGTTTTCGAGCATAGTGAGATGTGACGGGGATAGTTGAACTACGAATTTTCACTTCCAATCTGAAATTTTAGTTTTCGAATGATGTTTTTTTCTCGGGATATATCTGAGCCTCCGATGCTTGAATATATATTTGAAACAAGTGCTATAGCTTGAAAAAGCAAAGTACTATTTTCAGACGGATATCTTGTGTCCTTAACCGTTTATTAGGTCCTTGCACTTGTCAATTATTTTGTGAATTTACTAGAAAAAGAGACGGATAACTTGTTGCTTATTTGTATTAACTTATTATGTTTTGGTTGATTAACTGTGATTTTTTTTATCTTTTTACTAGTTGAACTGGGAATGGAGGGTGACTTGTTTGTGTCCTTTATTGTCACGAGTTTCCTGCATGCCTATTGAGTTTACTAAACAGTACGGAAAAGCCTTATTTTGGTCTAAACTAGCCACTTTTTTAGAAGCGCGAAATCTATGCTTCTGTTAGAGAATTGTTATCAGAAATTTGGCAGCTAGACTCCAGGGCTATGATGTAGGGAAATTGATGCAGTTTAAACTTTTAAGATATATAATTATTTGTTCGACTAGTTCGACTCTAATCTCATTTTGCAATGCTGGAATTCATGAATTGATGCAGTTCGAACTTTGAAGATATATAATGATTCGTTCGACTAGTTCAACTCTAATCTCATTTGCAATGGTGGAATTATGTCAATTGTAACCTGACTCGAAAATCTTCACTATGGTTGGAATATTGTAGACGAACTGGATTAATAAATTGAACTTTTTAACTGAGATAAAGTAATTAATGTTTGCAACAGAAATGGACTCCTTATCAATGGGTGTAGGAAGCAAATCCAAGCCATGCACCAAATTTTTCAGGTTTAAATCTTTACTCACCTAAGTAACTGTCTTTTGATGCATCTGATTGTTTAATTTGTAATATGTACTAGTTATTGTAATAATTGGATCTACTCTCTTTCATATGGTAAGAATATACAATCCTTTAACTGAAGTGGACATTTATAGCTACTATACAGGTACATAAACATAGATTCAATTTGGTCATGGCCAAGTTAACTAATGGAATTTATCATAGATTTGTTGGTTACAAAGGACCTATTTAATAGTTCCCGGATAGCACTAAGTTTTACAGCGATTGAACAAAACTATGGATATGTCATAAGTTCCAACCTGTCAAAGTAAGATGAATTGCATTGGATTACTGCTGCTGAAATGAACCATCCATCCATAAGTTTTGATTAAAGAGGTCATTTTTGAAAGAGTATGAATTTTCCACAGGTATGGTGCCAAAATCTGACAAACAGCAAATTTCGGAGCATGGACTTATGTTTACATTTTTCAATAAACCAATATTTTAATTAGTGCAACCTTATTCTTGCTGGTGTTTGTTATAGCTGGTGATGGTTAGACATTCAATATCCAGTTGCAAATTCTATTACATAAGGCACATTAATAGGAGCAGAGTGCTTCAATATTACTTCATGATTCTATTAATTTCTTGTCTGAACAACATTGCTGGTGGTTCCACCTTGTTAGTAGGACACCTACGCGTCCCTAATAGATTCTTTTATTTTCAATTTTCTAGTTATTACTGATCTGAAGCTCACGAATGCTAGTTTACTGGTCTAGAAGTAATAGTAATAAACTTTGCTCATATGTATAACAGTTTTTCTATTTGATGAACTGAGCTTGGACCTGCTGAGCATATGTTCTTAAGCTTGAGGGATCCATCTATGAAGTTGATTTTGTGGTTATGTTTTTTTGCAGTACTGCTGGCTGTCCATTTGGTGAGGGATGCCATTTTCTTCACTATGTTCCAGGTGGCTATAATGCTGTGGCCCAGATGATGAATCTAGGCCCTCCTATCACTTCTACATCCAGAAACATGGCACCAACACCGGCCATCCCAAGTGGCTCCAATCTGCCTGCTGTTAAAAGTCGCATGTGCAGCAAATACAATACTGCTGAAGGTTGCAAATTTGGTGACAAATGCCATTTCGCACATGGTGAATGGGAACTAGGTAAACCCATTGCTTCTTCCCATGACAACCCTCATGCTATTGGAACTACTCCTAGCCGTATAGGCAGCCGCATGGAGGCACCATTACCCAGCCCAGTTTCTAGCTTTGGTGCCTCAGCCACTGCAAAAATCAGTGTCGATGCCTCTCTTGCTGGAGCCATAATTGGTAAAGGTGGTGTCAATTCCAAGCAGATCTACCGCCAAACAGGGTCTAAGCTATCCATTCGGGAGCATGAAACAGATCCCAACCTCAGGAACATTGAACTTGAGGGGACATTTGATCAGATTAAGCAAGCAAGTGGTATGGTAAAAGAGCTGATTGCCAGTTTGGGACCCAAAAAGTCTACTAGCTTGCCCGGTGCCCATGCTCATCCTGGAAGTAACTTTAAAACGAAGTTATGTGATAATTTTTCCAAGGGTACTTGCAGCTTTGGTCAGAGATGTCACTTTGCTCATGGTGCTGCTGAACTACGCAAGACAGGACTTTGAGATTAAATGCTTTGGTTGTTTTCAGCTGATTTGGGAATATTAACTGTGCAGTCGTGTATTGATGGGAGCCGTATTTTAAGTTAGAGCTGTGCAAATACGTTTTAGTGAATGTGTTTTGAGTTGCAGACGGTGGTTTGACTGATGTAAGAGAAGTGTTGGAAACATTAACTTCTTTCGACAATAGTGTTTCTGTTGAGTGACTTGAATGTGCAGTAACTTTTGGCGCTTCGAGCATTAGTTTTAGTGGGGGTTGACATTGAGTATTACTTATTCTGTCTCAGCTTTCAGATCATTTTTCGCGGACATCTAGTTTAGAGCTTTTACTATTGATTGTTTTATGAATCCCAGCTCATGCCCTATGGTGATTACTACAGCATCCAACAAATCATACCCCGTCAGAGTTGAATATCGACATTTACAAATGGGCATCATTTCGGGGTGTGTTGGCTCAAAATTTTGTTACTAAAAAACAGTTTCGCTGCATGAGCATTGCCCCCAAAAACATGTCCCATGGTCAATGTTAGCAGCTACACTTTATTGTCCGAAGCAAAGAGGCCGAAATTTTAGATGTAGGTTAATGGATTAGAACAGTTGCAATTTGCAAAAGCCGTAGGAATTAGGAATTGCTGAATGGAAGGGCAAAAGTCAGTACACTTAAAATGTTTTCAGGAGGCAAGTCGATGCACGTCCAATTCTCTTCTCAGTAATGAACCATCCAGGTCCAGTTAGAGGTGTTTATGGTAAGGTAACCTGACCCGTTCGTAAATAACCTGAACTTGAATCTAAATGTCAGGTTTAGCAATTTCACGAACTTGAACATGAACCTGAACCTAAAGAACCTATAGGATCGACTAGCCTATTTTCAGGTTCGGTTCTCAAGATAACCAGAACCTATTCATATCAATATATATGACAAAAAATTATAAAAATAATTGGTGAAAACAGATACAAATTATTCATAAAAGTATGCATATAAAATTCATCAAAGATTAATCCAATATGTTAAACCCAAGCAAAGTAAA
>JANKYE010000005.1:22417474-22428128 GCA_032467995.1 Erythroxylum dillonii | reverse complement strand
TTATAATTTTTTCAATTAATTTTTATTTAACTAAGTCTAATTTTATTATAACTTAATTTGATTTTAAGGTATTAATTTTGTGTTTAAAAATTGGATTAAATTAAAAAATGAATTTCAAAGTTGGACAGGAGTGGAGCTACAAATAGTAATGAGTCAGTTTAGATCGGGCAGAGGTTGGTTTACTTAGAGGTCCATTATCAGTTATCCAACTTTGGTCCAAAGTTTAGTTGAGATCGAATCCTAATGTTCAAACTTTATCAAAATCGTTGTAGTAAGACCTTTCAAACTTTCGAACTGAGTTTCAAGTTGACCCCAAATTTGAATCCTACTAAAAAACCCGTCAACTTGAATATGGTTATTAAATTCAGGTTGTACTAGACTGAGATTGCCAGTCCTAAGTGTGGAGTGGAAGAGCTCTACTCGAATATGAAAAAAAAGGGTTTTAAAGGGCAGCGACTCACAATCTTAAATGCAAAAGACACGATTTTGCATCTTCTCACTCTGTTACTTTCTCTCTCCGTCCCGCATTCTTTAACGCGTTCATATGCGTTTTTTATGTATCCTTTTTTTCTTGTGTTATACTTTTGTTGTCAACCTTTGTGATACTAATGGTGTTGCATTTGCTATTGATTTTAGAGCTTAATTTTCCTTTTTTTTTTTTAGTTTTGCTTTGTGGGTCTCCAAAAGAAAGAGGCCACAGCTTCCTTTTTTACTTGTTGTTGGCTCCTTTGCAATCATCATTGGTTATCCAATATTGTATAGATGTTTAAGCTTTTCCTATTAATTAGATAAGAATGCTTCCTTGCTACATACACGACATTGAGGAAGTAATGGGAGCTTCTTTGTGTCTCTTATTCATTTGCTTTGAAGATTATGATTGCTTAGTTAGAAGGAAAAGGATTTTTTTTATTGCTTTTTACCATTTTCATTATGTTAGCTTATAATCTTCATTTTAATTAACTACCTGTATATAATATAAATGAGTATACATTTGGTTTTTCTGGCATGTGGAATATGAATATTTGAGAATTTTTTTATTTGAGTTAGACCCTGATTAGCAGTTGTTTTATATGACTAATTTTGTCTTTTATAGTCTGTATGTAGTCTAACGGGATAATTTTTTACATTACAAAATGCAATGTGTTTAGTTTGATGAGATTTGGCATTTTTTTGATAATGCAAAGAAAAATGTCATTGAAATTGGATTTTTAGGTTAAGAAGGAAACACATACTAAATTAATAGTCATAGAGAAAAATATAGTCGCCATGTACATTTTTAAAGCTAGATAGTGAAAGAATAGATAAGAGGGATATCAACTCCAATACTATAAGATTTTTAAATTATTAGATAAATATGCTTTTAGTCATGTAATTGTATAATGTAAAAGGAATCTAGTAAGGAAATAAACTCAAGAAAATTTGAAGAGAGCAAATATTCAGTTGTGAAGTATCCTGGGATGGTTCCTTTTTTGTTTCTAGGATCTGTATATGTGATAACTTGTTCTTTATGAGACAAAAATTCTTTAGATTAGACATTGATTCTTTTCTGATCTTAATTGACACTAAGAAGCTAAAATTTGCTCTACGATTTTTTTTTGATATGGAACAATTAAAGAAAAAGGGGTATGTATGCTATGCCATGGAAAGCTGCTAAGAATCCAAACTTCTTATTTCATTATCATAGATTAATGCAAAGATAAGGTGGAAATTTTATGACTAGCATCTTTTGGTTGGTTATGTCATAGTCTAAGCATGGAGCAAATGAAAGAATCCCTTTTCAGTTTCAAAATTGTGTGATATTCATGCATATACAACTTTTGACATTTTCCTTCTTCTATAAGGTTGATACTAAATCTTTACTATTGTTTTTCTTTATTCTTTCCATTTATAGTTGTCTTAGGCTGCAAAATAACTTTTAGTGGTTGCAATTGTCATACTGTTAACAATTTGATTAGATTAGTTTAAATGTTGGTTAGAAGCAATTATTGTCATGCTTGTTTAGAGATACTTATGTATGGACTAAAATTAAATTGATTTTAGTCCGAATCCAAATTTAGTGACATAACTAAAATTAGTTCTTTCTATTAAGTGTTGAAAGATTGAAGATAGTTTTGACAAGGAAGATCCATCTTCACCTCATGATTTGAAAATGAATACAAAAGAAGACTCGACATATAATACATTGGGCTAAAATTAGAAGCTTTTGATTGATTTGTATTAGTGGGAGGAGTAATTGTTTGTATGCCACTAATAACTAATATGATTAGTGGAAATAATTCTAGATATTTTTGCGATGTAATAGTTATGATTGGTTCATCATGTATCCTTAGCTGGGACATTTATTATATTTACAAAATCTTCTTTTACCAATTTGTTATTCTAATTCTTTTTTTAACTACAATATATATACTTGAAACTAAGAATATTTCATGCATTTTATACAAAAAAATGAAGGGAATTATGGATCTATTTAAGTTACACAAGCTTCTAAGTTAAGAGATGCTTACCTAGGTTATAAATGGTTTAAACCATGTGCCAAAAGTTGCTGAAGATTGGAGAATATTGGAAAATTAGGCAACACGACACTAAAATATTCACTCATGTTAGTCAATTGTTGGTCTCATATTGGTTGTTTCCATTCAAAAGAAGATTAAGAAGCAAATTAATGCTAGACATGAAGTGAGATTACTTTCAAACTCATCTTTATTACATACCTACAAAGTTCCAAAATGAAATTGATGTTAAACTAGAAGCTAGATAGTGCCAAACACAAGAATTAGGTGTTTTAGTGTTTAAAATTTTTATATTTATATTTAAATAGGGATTGACTTTGTTTCAAGTTATTTGTTTCTTAATTAGCCTTTGTTAAGAATGTCATTTTCCTTAATGACTTTAGTTCTTTATAAAAGGCTATTTTTATTATTGTAATTGGGAGCTTATCATTATAATTGATCAGTCTAAAACCTTGAAATATTTTCTTCAATCTTTTTAAAGTGAATTTTGTGTTAGGTTCTTTAAAAACTTATGATCTTATCTTTCATGCTAGTGATGATCAAACTCTAGAATCTTATCAATCTCAATCTTTTTCATTGTGAATGTGTGATTTATATCATTCTTTGTGTTTGTGTTTTTAAATCAAACATGTTTCAATATAATGATCTTTGATCTTTTTTATATTGATATCAATTCTCACTAGTTCTATTAATCAAGGTTGCATCAAAGTTTGGTAATTATACCGTTTATTTATGTTTTAAAAATTTGTATCTTTGTACTATATATTTAATTCCCATTTAGAGTTTTTATCGTTTCGAACATGAGTAATTAAAAAAGATTGTTTGTATTCTTCTTATTATTGTTTCCTAATATTAAAAGTTAATAAAAAGATAAAGAGAAAAATATTTAACAAAGTTTTGTGAAGAGACATTATTAAAAGTCTCATTCAAAGCATACACAAGGGACTGATAATTGTATTATTGTTTATAAGTAAGGATTGTTGTTTCTACTCCAATAAGGATAAGATATCATTCATTATATACATACTATTTTCATATTTACCTTAAATTCTAAGTAATTTCATTTATTCTTGTCAAATTATTCTTTTTCTCTATTAAATCTAATAAGGTTATGTAGAGCCCAATTTTCTAATTTTAAGTTTTGTTTTGTTTTCTTAACCTCTAGTTACATTTCTTTGTCTTATATTCTATCCAATTTACTTTTTTGGAAGTTATTTGACAAAAGGAAAAGATTTAAACTAGCTTTCTTAATTTATATTTTCTAGTTTGCAAAGAACCTTTGATAAAAATTTTAGGTTGTGACTGGAGTGAATTTTGAGAGAAACATGTGAATGGGTACTTTTGCTACTAATATTTTATTTTAGTCTTGTTATAACCTAAAATTAAAATAAAAGCTTATCCAAGACAAGGAAGTAAGTGGGGATGAAAGAGTGAGAATTGTAACATCCCATTACTTATGGGAAGTTTAGAATGGTAAATGTGAGTGATTAACGGGAGTTAGAGATGCATTTCCTTGTTCATGCATAATATGCTATACACTTATACATGAATAGTGAAATTATCTACACATGAAAATAATTATACATGCATTCATGAATAATTCCGGGTATAATTGGATTGATTTGTGATTTTTGGGAGTTTCACGAAATTAAATTTTGTTTCTACTGGATATTCTATTGGTTGGTAAGAGTATGGTATTTGTGAATTTTGGTGAATTTAGGGATAAATTTTGGAAATTATAGAAAATAGGAAAGAGAAATCAAAAGAAGCTTTGGAGATAGTTGGATTGTAAAGATTAAAGTTAAGGGAGTTAGTTTCAAAAGAAACTAAGTTAGAGCTTAGGTAGTGGGAAAGTGACAAGTGTCACTTAGGTTTTTGTACTCTTGCTAGAAGTAGGTTACTATTCTTTGAGAGTTGACAGGTTAAGTCTTGACTAAGTCTCTTCTTTATTATCATCTTCTTCAAATTTTCTTTTGAAACACAGAGTTTTCTATCAAATACCTTCTAAGAGACTTCTATGATTTCTTTTCCTTTACCAAACCCACTTTGCCAAGAAAAACCAGAAGCTGGTCATTGAACTCAGTGAAGTACGAAAATTTTGTGTGGAGTTTAGGGCTTGAAAAGTTCGGAGTTTTCAACAGGTAAGTAGTGAATAGATCCTTTAGAGTTAGAGATTTATGAAATAAATTTGATAAGTTACTATCATTTGCATGGAAAATAGCATCTACATGTTTGTTCATAAATACTGTGTTATTGGGGGATGAAAAATCTGGTTATGGTGTTAATTTAGTGTTTTTAAAGATTATGAGCATTGGGTGTTGTAAAATATTGAAAGCTTGGAAATCTGGAAAATGTTTACTGAGTGTGCTTCGGTCTGTTAGCCATAACATTTTCTCTAGTTATCCAAACGAGATAATTCTTAATTTGAATTAAACTAGAAACATATAGCTACATTTCTTATGAAGACATCAAATTTCAATTCTGCCTCTAAGAATCTCAAAAGTTGTCATGAAGTCGAAAACTGGGTGCAGGATGTTGGAAGCTAATTGTAAAATTTGTGTTCTAATTTCGGAAGAAAATCTAGATTAATCTGGATATATTTTGGCAAAGATGCCTTTTGAGATTGTAGATCATTATTTTATCTTTCCATCGATATATAGTATGAAAAATTTGGACATCGGAGTCAAAAGTTATGATCCTTATAAGTGGTGACATTCTGGAGATGCAAAAGTGAGATGTAAAAATGAGACGGAAGCTCAAGAAGAAGTGAGATGCAAAAGTGAGACGCAAAAATGAGATGGGAGCTTAAGAAGAACTGAGACGTAAAACTGAGATGCAAAACTAAGACGTAAAAATGAGAACGGAAGAAAATGAGACGATGGAAATGAGACAATAGAAATGAGCGATGGAAGTGAGACGATACAAAGGTGAGATGATATAGAAGTCAGACGATAGAATTAGCCTTCTAGATCTCGAAGTCCGCTTTCCAATAGTCTGAAACAAAGTCAATCCGACACCTGTAGTGAGAGTTATGGCGAT
The DNA here is from genome assembly GCA_032467995.1 of Erythroxylum dillonii. Taxonomy (NCBI): domain Eukaryota; kingdom Viridiplantae; phylum Streptophyta; class Magnoliopsida; order Malpighiales; family Erythroxylaceae; genus Erythroxylum; species Erythroxylum dillonii. Next base: position 22,422,576 of record JANKYE010000005.1, on the reverse strand, counting down.
TGCTCCAAGGCATGTACAATATGAGTAAGGACATAAGCATGTTTGTTTCTTCTGACCATAACTTCTTTACCAAACCTCCAAATGACCCGATGCTTGAACCATTGGATTCGTAAGACATTGCTCTACATCTCTACCAAAAATCACAGCTATCTGAAATGAAGTGAGAAAGATTGAGTGAAAAGAGTGGGACGGGTACAGCGAGCGTGCTCTTAGGTGATATGAATTGGTGTTATCCCATTGAGTATACTTCCATATTTTGATAATTTTTGGAGTTCTACTGATCCAAATGAGATGATTTTTGTTTTGAGGTAAACTAGAGATATGGGGCTACAAGTTCTATGAAGAAATTGGAATATAATTCAGTCTCTAAGATGTTTAAATTCTATATGGAGGTTGTGCATAGTATACTATTTGGACAAGAGCAGTTGAAAAATATTTGAAGCATATCTTTTGACTCACTGAAGCAAATTGAGCGATTTTGGTATCAATAGAAAGATAAGAGATGTAGGAACACTTGTCTAGAAGAAAGTTTGACCTAATTATCTCATTTTCACCTTTGAATTGAAGGTGAACCGTAGACCCTAAAGGGGTGTTTTGGAAAATCTGAAAGTAAGTCAGTGAGTAATGAATTGTGATTTTAATAGTTCTGGTGAGGCATAAACCTAAGTATAAATTATACTTAGATGAGTTTTGATATGAGATCGATTTTGTGACAAAAAATTACCCGGAACTATCATGAATATGCATTGTACATAATTCATTTCATACATGTCCATTATTGAATACTGATAATTGTGCAAATTGTAATATTGTGTATATTATTTGTTATAGAGGAGCAACTGGAATGTCAACCTCCAGACGTTGCCGAATCTTCCAAGCATTAGCTTGAGGAGTAACTTGTGAGTAACCTAGATGGTTTCTCTCAATTATTGTTTGCTTATAATTATGTTTTGAATAAGGAATGAATGTGATTTGACTATGGATTCCAGACAGAAGGTCCGATGAGTGTATAATGTGGATTGAATTATTGAAGTGCTGCTTGAATGTGAATGTTAAGACGTAAGTGCTTTAAAAATGTGTTTGATTGTGGTATATGCATTCCATTCATGAATTCATAATCAGATAATGACAGTTATGATCAGAGTAGCCACCGATTAGAGCTTAAAGCTCAACTAGAGAAATTGAGCTTCGAGCTCAAAAGTGATTCAAAGTCCTAGGCTTAACGTTTAATGAGCCCTGTATGAGACAGTTCAGGCACTCGATCATAACAACGTAATAATTGAAAGAGTGTCTCATGAGCATTTCATATGCATCTTGCTAAGTATGTTTGATTGATCGAAATGCAGAATTACTTATGCTTAAGTGAAAATATAACACTTTTGTGATATGAAAGTAGTGAATTAATTGATATGTGAATTGTTGTGTTGTATGAATTGAGTGAACTATCGATGATGGTTACCTCATTGAGTTCGCAAAACTCACCAAAATTGCAACGTTGTCTTTTCAGGACCGAGAGACGACTCTAGCTACTAAAGAGGCTCTACCAACTGGGTATATTGTGATTAGCAGGAGAAATCATGGCTCAAAGGTCGGTCAGCTGGGATTTTTGGACAGATTAGTTAGATTGTATATATTTTCCTCATTCATGTAGTATTATTATATTAGGTTTTTGATGTACATATGGAAAATGTGAAAGACACAATGTAGTCATCGATTTTGTGAAATGAAATGAGAAAAAAGTTGGTTTTAAAAATATTGTGATTTTCTTATGGTACTTTACAAGTGAATAATGATATGATGCCATAGGAAGTGAATGTAGTGATCGATCGTAGCTCGCCCTTATCGTAGGATATGTACTGGAAAGACTTCTGGGCGTCTCGGTGTGTACACTGCGGTAAGGGGATGCTACAAGAATGATCAAGAGTTTATCTTTAGATTTCTCTCTCTCATGTTCTTATCTTTGGTCTCTAATTCTCTCTCACTCTTAGGTGTCACTCTCCCTACTATCAAACTTCATTGTCAATTACATCGAATACGTAATTTTTTTTATAGACCTATATGACAATACCTATGAAAAATAACATTTATTAATTTATTTTTATATTTTCAATTTATATTTGATGGCCTTTTTGAATTTTATAGTTTTGTCTTTTATCTTGATTTTTGATGTTTTTAGTTGAATTTTGTTTCCATTTCATTGCTTGATATCTTCAAAATTGAGTTTTTGTTTCATTCATAAAGTTTAAAATGATTGATTGTTTAATAATGAGTAGTTTGAAAGAAAAATTGCTTGTAACCTATCATGTTACTTATAAATCTTAGATTTTTTCACCTCTACATCATGAGCATGAATTCTTTATTCTGGTAAATGTTCTTTTAGTGTCAATTATACTAGGTGTGTGAATCAAATTTTACAACGACTAAACACTATGCAGTTGTTTTTCTTAATCTAAGTTCTGATTCCATCTTTATAATTTTTTAGCATATGTTATCATTGTTCCTAATAATTGTGTATTGCTTCTGTTATAATCTATTAAAATATTTTTTACTTATCCAATAGGTGTTGGTATTTATGGCTATCAAAATGGTATAAGATCTTTTTTATTGTAATCTTCAGCCAGTCATTCATTAGAGTTGAGAGAACAATCAAATTTTACTAACTTAATTTTCTCTACACTTTCCTCTTACTAATTTAAATCAAAAGTATATCATATGGTTATAGGATAACATGTTAAGATTAACTAGTACATCTTATTGATTTCAATGAGTTATATATTGTGTTTAGTGTTCAATTTTCAATGATTTATAATATCTGTACCATTTGAGTTTATTCATATATTCAAGCATATCATGTTCTTTTAGTCGATTGTTTTAGATAGATGAGTATAATCCTTCAATAACATAAAGTAATATAAATAAGAGTTATAATTCGATGCTTGGTAATATACTAAGTGAAGAAACAATTTAGGCTAAAGGAACTCTTACTTTCAATTTAAGAAGTGATGTTTGGAATCACTTCATCAAGAGTAGGTTAAGCGATGAAGTTTAAACAATCAAATGTAAGTATTGTCATAATACTTTGGCCATAGATTATAAATGTGGAACCTCTTATTTAAAGAGATTCATGTACTCCTACAACAAAAAAAGAAGATAATATTAGGAGGCTAAATATTTTTGATCCCTTAATTAATAAAATAAAAGATTGAACTAATTGCAAAGGCTTTAGTAGCTAAGATGATAATTAGTGATGAATGGTCACTCTTTTTTTATATTAATATTCAAACCTATAAGATGTTTTTTTTACCTTATTCTAATCAACCTTAAAGATCTCAACCTAAAATACCATGAAAAAGACATCTTCAAGATTTACGAAGATAAGAAATATTTGACATTAAAGACATTGTCAAGTATTTATAAATGAGTTGTCACATCAGATATGTGGACAATAGACAACGGAAAGAAGAGTTATATAGCACTGACGACTTATTGTGTTAGCAATAACTAAACTTTATAAATTCGACTCTTGAGTGAAATAATATTTTTTAAATTTTATTATCTTATGTTCATTGATTAAGTTATAATTAGTATATGTCCATGTTTTTAAACAGTAGGTTTATTTATTTTAGTGCCATACATAAATAAAATATTGGCAATAATATTAGCTAAGTGCTTAATAAATTGGAACATTGACACCAAGGTCTTAGTTATAACTTTAGACGAATGTAGCATAAATGATACTATGATTGAAAAAGTCAAGAATAAGTTATCGATCGGGGAGTATGTTTTTTACTATAAATTTTCATGCATATCATGAATTTGATAATAGAGGACATATTGGAGTTAATAATGGAATGGTAGAGGCAATCCATAATACATAGTCTATTAAAGTGAAACAAATAGTTAAATTTTTTTTAAAATTACACAATAACTATGTTTTTTATGTATAAAAATTTAGGTTTTTATTTTTCAAACAAATGAAATTCAACATTCAAAATCCTATAGTCGATAACTAAATCATTATGATAAGATAAAGAGACTTTCAATATACTTGCTTGCTAATAGAAGAGTAATAGGAGTTGACTAAATTAATTTGTGCAAAGTTGTTAGTGTTTCATAATGTTATTGAGTTGTTTTTAAGAACAAACATTCCAACTCCACACATTTGGTTTAGCTATATTTATGAGATTAAGTTAGAATTATCTAGTTGGAATTTTAAATTTAATAAGGTGTTTTAGGCCATCTCGAGCAGATTGTAAAGAAATTTAATGCTTATTGGTTTATGACGGGCATACCATGATAATCATTTTTATATTAGAATCGAGGTATAAAATGGAGGGTTTCGGTTCTTTTATTGAAAATTGTATGTATGAGGTTGAAGAGCATATTGATTTCATTAAGAAATTCTAGTATGATTTGATTAATGATTATTAATTAAGAATGCGCAATAAGCAAAATCACTATAGTACAATATTAGTTTGATTTGTTATTGATACATCATATTCATCAAACAGAGTTGGCAGTTTGACTTTCTTTTTTTAATAATTTGTTAAGGGAAAAAATTGTTAGGATTTCTTATAGTAGGACTTGGATAAATATTTATATGAAAATATTATGACCATGATTAATAATAAGTAGTTTGGTATACTATCATAATGAAAGTCACATGAAGGTGAATACCCAATCATGTAAATAATGCACATGACTTCTTAACAATTCTAGTATCTATTACTTTGGAGTCTACTTTTAGTAATAGTGTCCAAAAAGTAAATTCTCATTGTAGTCGACTTTATCCTAAGATTATGGAAGCCTTGCTATATGCCTAAAATTGGTTAACTGTTAAAAATGTTCAAGGTAAATTCTATAATTCATAATATGCTTTTTTACGTTTATAATTTTAAAAATCATTTATGATATTATCTTTTATTTTATTTTTTATATTATGATAGGTATTGTTGGGCCCCGATTCCTTTTTAAGCATGTTTAAATATTTTGAGGTTTTAGTTTGATAATTTGTTTATTTGGTTTGAATAACTTGAGGATTTTAATGGCTTATGTTAAGAAATACGAGAAATGGGGAACGGATAGGAGTGAATATAGGGAAT
>JANKYE010000005.1:22368640-22386548 GCA_032467995.1 Erythroxylum dillonii | reverse complement strand
AATAAAAGGCATTCAAGACAAGAAGCCTAAAATTAAGTTCGTTAATCCTAGGTATCCTCACACAAGATCCTAAGGTTGGTTTACACTTTAGTCTCAAGTATGTTACTTGATTAATTTTTCGACAATTTAAATCTCATTGGTTATGGCATTCAATCATCTAAGGCCTTAATCTAAGTGATCAAGCTAAATTAGGACTAAATATGCATTCAATCAAGCAAAAACCAATACCACAAAATTGTCCTATTCCAATATTAATCCTAACCTTAATAAAAAAATTACTTACATATATTTATCAATGCAACACAAATCATAGTCATAATATATAATTGCATTGGTTAAATCCACAAAAATGATACGTTTTTGGCCAACGTTCAGTTCACTATCTTCTTTTCACACTTATGTGAATGGAGTAGAGTGAGTGTTGTTAGAGATTGCTTGCTTTTCTCTCTGTGAGTGGAGCATGCATCGAAGTGGGGACTGCTACGTGATTGGCAATAAATGGAGGCTGCGTCTTGTGTTGGTGAATGGAATAGAGGCTGCTTGGTTGTGCCACCAGCTGCTACCAACGTTTCTCTTGCCACCAGTTGCTTCAAAGTCCTCTTGCCACTAGCTGCTTCATTGTCCTCTTGCCACCAGTTGCTTCGTGTGTGAGTGGAGAGTATATGTTGAGTGGGGGCTGTGGCGTGAGTGCTGGAGGAGCTATTTTCGTTGCTCTCTCTACTGCTGCCAGCTACCTTTCATTTCTTTGTATTCAATGATTTTCCAAGGATTTTTGGTCCACCCTACATGCACACTCACTTCGTTCCTCTCTATCTCTGCGTCGCCAAATTCTTTCTGTCTTTATGTATTGATTGTCTTTTAGCTCACTCATTCGTGCCTAACTTCACGCATAATCACGTTTTGCTCTTCACTTTCTGCTCCGCCAGCTCCATTCTTTTTATTTTCTCACTATTCAATGTCCACATGCCTTATTCACGCCTAACCCTCTTTTTAGCTCTCTTGCCGCAACCATCTTCTTTTATCTCCTTTTACTTCAGCCCACATTTACATGAATGTTCATAACTTGCATGGTTGTGAGAGTGTCTCATGCCCATGTAATTCTATACACAGTCATGAGTTATGCTCACAGTTGTGCAATAATTCCAACAGGTTGTGAGCATGCTTCACCCTCTATTCTTTTATGCTTTATCCGTTCTTTTGCTCTAATCTTCTTCTTCTTGATCCATGAAGACAAATGAATGTGGATCTTCCAAGTATAGTGCTTTTGACTCACTTTGACTCCTTTGCTTCTAAATCATACCTAAAATCATATATGAATTAAAGTGAGTATCTTAAGCATTTTCATATCATTAATCGCTAAGTGTACATGAAATGTTCCAAATCTAGTGTGTGCCTAAAATTAAAATAAATAACTCTTAATTAGTGCAATTTAAACATTAAATGGATAAGAGTTTAGCAAATTATATATCTAAAATCAATATAAAATGCCTATTAACACACAAAATCAGGCACTAACCGGAAAACTAAGACCCTTAGTCATTTAATCGTGGAACTAGGAGAAGATTACAACAGATTTTGTGGTGGCATTCAAGAGGATTAGATGTAGACATGATTCGAGTGATTGTGGATAGGTTAACTAAATTAGCTCATTTATTACCTAGATAGTAGACAAACTCCCTAGACAAGCTCACCAAGTTGTATTTTGATGAGATTATGAGGTTCTAAAGTCCATTGCATCAACTCATTTACTCCCCAGTTCTGGATGAGTTTATAAATAGCTTTGGGAACTAGGTTAAATTTAAATACTACATTTCACCCTTAGTTAGATGGATAATTGGAGCATGCAATTTAAACATTAGAGGATATGATGACAACGTGTGTAATAAAATTGAGGGTGATTAGGATAGTTATTTACCATTGATGAAGTTTGCATAATAATAATTATCACTCCAATGTTAGTAAGAAACCATTGAGACATTATATGACAGACAATGTAGAGATTAAATATGTTAGGTTATAGAGGATGCCAGATTTTTGGAAGGACCCGAGTTTGTTTAAGAGACTATAGAGAAAATAGGGCTGGTAAATCAATTCTTAAATGTGGCTCAGGATCAGTAAAAGAGTTATACTAGTCAACATTATCGGGAGATGAAGTACAATGTCGAAGATCTAGTATTTCTTTGAGTATCACCTTGAAGGCGGATTTCGTGATTTGGTATGAGAGGGAAGTTGAACTCAAAATACATAAGGCCATATGAGATTATGCTACGTTTGGGACCATTAGCTTATAAATTATCCTTACCTCTTGAGTTATTGCAAATTCATGATCTGTTCCATGTGTTGATGTTGAGACGGTAATGATTAGATCCCAGCCATGTTATATCAAAGGCTTAAGATCAAGGTTACAAAGGATATGACTTGTAAAGAAGAGCTGATTGAGATTTTGGATTGATCAATTAGGAAATTAAGGAGATGAGAGATTTAGAGGGTATGAGTTTTATGAAATCATTGTCCTTCGAGAGAGGCTACCTAGGAAATAGAGGATGAAGTTCAACATCAGCATTCTCATTCGTTTGGATCCTTAGGTAAGTAATTTAATTTTGAGGACAAATTCTTTTTAGGGACAAAACTATAAAGCTCCAAAAAAAAAAACCAACTTTAGTAAAACCTAATCTAACCCATAAAAATAAAAAAGATGAGAATATATATATGTATATATATAAGTAGCAAGTAAGTGGGGAGAAAATCAACGAAAATAGCTTCCTCTTATTCTTATTCTCCACATTTCGTGCTAGTAAGTATACACAAACACTATCTTTCTCTTGCATGTGAAGCTTTTTTCATGTATTTCCTTATTTTGTTTGCTTTAAAGTAGATTAGAAAGAAAATTGTGAAGATTAATAACGCAAAAATCTCTTGTAAAGACATAAAACTTCATATACATATTATTTTCCAGCAAAATTCAATCCCTTTTATTTGTCTTTTTCAGTCATCCTAAACTTATTTCTAGTTATAATTATGTTATTATTGTTTCTTACAGCAATTTTGAAGTCATTGGAATAATAAAAACAGAGAAAAATGGCTAAAATATTAGAAAAGAAGGAAGTGAGGAGGAGAGGTGAAGGTGACGTTGCAGTAGAGAAGGGGAAGGCATTTTTAGGAAAAAGGAACAGAAAAAGAAACAGGGTATGTAGGAAATTCTAGGATTAATGTAGGAGCAAATTAGGAAATATAAATATTTAAGGGTAAAATTAGAATTTAACTCCTATAAGGGTATTTTTAGTAACAATAAAAGAATGTATATGTATAATTGGATTTTAATAGTCAAGGGTATTTAGTAATTATAATGGTAAGATAAAGTAAAAATAATTTAATAATTAAGATTAAAGTGGTACCTTTGGATTGTTAAGTATAATTCAGTTGAAAATTTTTCTTAAATAAAAGCTAATAAAATTTTGTAATGTTTATGCCCGGAGGACGAATTGGGGAGTAGATTGACCCAAACAAATAGTTGAGTCCAAAAATCAAGTACAGATAACTTTAAATTGTACCCCTAAGATTATATACGGTTCATAAAATTATGAAGTTTGTTATTAATAAATTATTTTATGGTGAATCATATTTTAAATTGTAATTAATAAACTTAATGATTAATAATTAAATACGTAAAATTATTAAATATATGAATTTTAAAAATTTTATTTGTTAAATAAATAATTAAAAAGGTACAAAATATTTAGTTTTTATATTTTATTACGTGTTATGATGTGTATTAACTAACAATTTAGAGGATAATGTGATAATTAAAATTCATAATTACGCATATCTTTAATTAATAATATTAGAATAAGATGAATCACATTAATGAAATTAGATAAAGACTAATTTATAATGGTTCGAGATTAGACTGTAAAAGTTATGAATTAGTGGCTTGCCTAGACTAGCTATATTTGATGGTTATTGATTGACGATGTTGTTGAGTTATGAGCGAGTTGTGGCTAGTCCCGTGGATGCGTTGTGTCAACGGCTAAGTATTAAAATGTGCCAGAATATTTTGAGTCTTGGGGATATATTTTATCAATAGCTAGATATTGGATTAGTACCATGGTATCATATTAGATTGAGAGATCGAGGTACCCTGTGCCGATATTTACGTACCTGATTTCGTTTTCACTTAGTAAGTGATTATGATGAGTAGAGATAGGCAAACAAATCATTAATAGTAAGCCTACTAAGTTAAGCAGGGCCTAGTTAATTTCGATAATAAAACGGCAAAACATAAATGGTAATAATAAAATAACATTAATATTAATAATTATCATAAATAAAATTTTGAATGTTTATTGAGTGTTTAAACAGACTATGTATTGCTTGTTTATTGTAGTATTATATATATGTTATTTGACTAATTTTAATATATATTAAGTTACTTAATTTTAAGGGTACTGTTAGGTTATTCTTATTGAGTAAGCAACTTATTTCTTGTTGCTATATTTTTTACTAGTTAGAGAGATTGTCAATAAGTTCAATACATGTGATTGACAATGTGGAGTCTAAGAAAGCCAACATATCAAATTGAATAAATTTTTTTTTATTGTATATACTTTTGATTGTGACAATTCGGATAGTTATATTTGTAGATATAATTTTTGTGACTAATGAGTATCATTTTTTTAGACTAATGAAGATTTTGGTAATTAATAATGTAATTACAAAACAATTTGAACTAATTATGATTTAAGAATTTTGGAAGCCTTACAATATCTATGTGTATATTCAACATAAGAGCTAAAAGTTATAGGTTTAACATTAGGGTGAAAGAGAAAGGGAGGGCATTGGTGTGGTATCCTGAGAGTTGATCAAGAGTAAAAATACCAAAACGATCTCTTCTTTCCTAATTTTTGAACCATAATAATTAATACAAGTACAATCTCTATTAAAAAAAGGTGGCAACTTTTTAATAAAATTTTTCATTGAATATAAAAAAATTGAAAAAACACACTTCCTTTCTATTGGCAATATTTTTGGTAAATAATTTAAAAAGAAATTTCACTTGTAAGTATACTATTATATTTTAAATTTTCAATAAATTAATTACAAAATTACTAATAAAGATATTATAATCCAAAGGCTATCAAATTTACTTCTAGGAAAGATTTGTTAAAAAGACTTGGATAAGATTATTTGTAAGAAAATCAGACTTAGTGGTAGGAATAGCAGACCAGGAGTACAGAAAAGAAGAGGAGATTATTATGATAGTTATAAATTTGCATATTTCACTTTCCCAGCCCATCAGTCTCTCTCCAGTCCATCCTGGCAACCAACGCGTCCGTACCTTGTCCCCTTCTCTTCCTTGATTCCCCCAGGCCCCACCGGTAGGTGATGACCTGCTACCCCTTCACCCTGTTAAGCGCACGTGCTTCTCCCACGTGCCAGGCAAAATGCCTTCTCCACCTCACTCCTCACTATCTATTCCCTTCCTTTACTTGTGGTGCAACAAATAAAAGCTAGAGAGAGAGAGAGAGAGAGCACTCAAAGCTTCAATTTCTGCTCTCCTCCTTTGTCTCTGATTTTGCATTCTCTCCATAGATCTCTTACTCCTTCTCTTGCAGGGTGTTTCAAAGAGTTTCACCTTTTACAGGTAGAGATGAGGATCAGGAAACGACAAGTCCCCCTTCCTCTCTCTTCTCTTTCTCCTGTACCACTCTCATCATCAGATCCCCTCTCCAGCTTCACTTCTAGCGTCCAAGTCATGAACCCACCTCACGATTTCTCCTCACAAGCTCATAAAGCTTCTTCTTTTGTTTCACATCAAGTGAATCCACGGATCCGAGGTGAAACCAACAACGATGTCAGGCAGGTTCCTTGTCACCGTGCTGTTGCGGAAAACGATGTTAAAGATTTCCAGGTGAGAGTTCTTCTAGTGATTTTATGATTTTGTATGGGAGGGACTGTACTTGTACTTGTCAAAAGTCATTTGGAAAGGCAGTTTCTTTGGATTCACTGTTTATGGTCAATTTTTGCACCAAGAAGAGTTACACTACCAATACCATAAAACATTACTGGGATCGTCTAGTTGATGCGATTTATGTTGTAGGTATTGGTGGAGTGGGATAATGAGAGAGGTGAAGCAGAAGATGAGGGGCGTAATGATATCAGGTCAGAATCAAGGCATAAAGTTAAAAACTTTGGCTCTTCTCTCTTCTCTTCTTTCATGAAAATTTATACCAAATGACTGTCAATACCCATAGTTTATTTTTACCGGCAACCCAAACAAAAAATATGCTAGCTGGCTAGTGGAAAGTGGAAACACTACTATTATCAAAATCGTTGGCTTGGCTATCCATTTCAGTGTTTCTGTGATCGAATCAGAGAGGTATAAATTATCTAGTTTTATTTAACTTTTATGAATTTGTGGCGACTTCGGCTCAAGCTATCGTATGCTCTTGCGATACATATTTGCGGGCGACGATGGTCCCCATATATAATTGACACAGAAAGACCTTTATGCTCTCTACGTTTGCACTCGACCGTATTATTCTCTCAATTTTATTTGTTATTGTATGTGGTTGTGGATCGTCGGTTTTTCTCCTTTAGCAAAGGAAGTTCCTGGGGTGCAGACGCAGGAAATTCTGTTTCTCAACACAATTCTTCTCGTCAAAGTAAGTAGTCGGTACCTTCAAATAATTTCAATCCAAAACCAACTGAACTGTTGGTTTTTACCTCTATTGGCGGATGGTTGTGTGATTGCAGTTTTGAGATGGTACGAAGTAGAGAAAGTGTTTCCGTTGAAGAAGAGAAGGGGAAGCTTTGAAAGGAGAGGCAGTGAAGTGGAAAAGAATAAGAAAATGTCGACAAAGATGAACAAGAAGTGTGAGGAGCAATATGGCTGCGAAGAAGGACAACAAAGAGACGAAAAGGAAATCAGAGAAAGGATTTCTGGCTGCAGTAGTGGTAATGGGAAAAAGAGTAGTAGAGGAGGTGCACTCATGGAGGGCTCGCGGTGCAGTCGTGTTAATGGGAGAGGATGGAGGTGCTGTCAACAAACGCTTGTGGGGTATTCTCTCTGTGAGCATCATTTGGGCAAAGGACGACTAAGAAGCGTGAACAGTGTTCGAAACCGGTCCTTTGCTAATACTGCACCAAAGAAGAAGAAATCATCGCAGCCATTATCAAGTCCCTCATTGCCATTGGAGGAAAAGGAAATGAATCCCGCATTTTTAGACAGCAAAACCGCTAGTGAAGTTGAAGATGAAGATGATAAGAAGCCATTGATGACCTCCAAGACGAAAAAGATGAAGCTTGGCACAGTTAAAGCTCGGTCGATGAGCAGCTTGTTGGGAACAGTCGATTAATGGGGTTGCAGTAGCTGAGAAGAGATCATAACCAAAAGAGAAACCATTGAAAGCAGGAGTATGATTATCTAATGATATTGAACGAAATTTACGGATGTAAAGGCTTGAGTTACGTCAGTATGTTATGTTACACCTATTGCAACTATTTTTAGGCTTCCCGTGTTCTTGGATTTTCATGGTGTTAAACGAGATGTATGCTTGTCTGAACCTTCTGTGTTACCATTTTCTTGGTAGCATTTTGATATGGTTTTTTTGGTGTTTATGTTGTATTGTATGTATCTGTGGTGGCCAAAATATTATTAACGAAATTATGTGGTTTCATGGGATGAGATTCGTTATTCTACTCTTGTATCATTTGCGGAGTCACCAGTTGTAAACAATAGCTTGTAATTATATGGACATTGCATGCATTTATCTTTTGAGAAAGGTAAATAGCACCTAAAATCTTGAACCAAAAATTTAAAATTTTTGGATGATTGCCACAATTATAGAACTAACAATTTGAACTACATTCATAATGTTACGATTACGATTACAATTGTGGGGTGCAATTTAAAACTCAGTCTTGCAATCTAATGCTCTTCTCATGAGTGACACGGGTTCTAATTGAGCTTTATAAACTGCCATGAGTTATTAGTATGAACTAACTAATAACTACTAAGTGTTGAAGTATCACAGTCAATGAGATTGTTGAAAGAGATCAGTAGTTTTTGTTTTACTAATTTAATGGAAATGATAATATCTACGGCAGGGATGGGTAAAAGTTTTCTTGGAGCAATGGGATGGTATAATAATCTGCACTGCAACTATTGCTGTTAATTATCACATTTTATGAAGTCTGCCTGCATGATTCCAAGGGTTGGTCTGTACCGTATTCATTTCATCATTATTAAGTTCGTTAGATTTTGCGAAGATGATAATTTCATCAAATTATAGTTGTTTCCTCTCATTAATAACAAAATTGTGCTTCAAGGTTTTACTTTAGGTACTAGATCATGCAAGACATTTCTTTTACATTAATAAACGTAAAGTACAAGTTATTTAAACTCGCCCATCAAAGTATAACCTCAAAATAGGATGACACTTTCATCATTCTAGAGTTTTCATAAAACATTAAATATACTTTAATCAAATTAAAGTGAGCACCACTTACTAGCAATATTATTATTGGAGAATATAGTTGAAATTTAGGTTTGGCCGAATTAGGAATTATATAGAAGTTGACAAGAGGTAATCAATTGGAAAATCTTACCCAGACACGATCCATGATTAACGTGTATAAATTTTAAAGATCATTACAAAAATTTTTGGTCATGCATATAATGACAAAGGAACAATTCAGGAGAATAGGTCGTATTTCTACACTTCTAAAGCTGCAATTATATATAATATTAAAATAATAGATAGTATTAGTAAATTAAGAAAAAGTAAAAAACTATAATTAACTTAGACACAACTGTTTTTGACACTTTCTTTACGTAAAGAGTTTCACAAAAAACCACGAGCTTTCCAAGTATGTTTCTTTACATTTTTCTTCTTGTGTCTTCGTCATCGAAGCACTATGTTTCTATTCTATTACGAACAATTTATTAGAGAAATGGTAATTATTTGTAGGGAAAGAATTGATGGATCACTCCGTCAAGGACATGCTTCACATTATACAAAAAAGGAATCGAAAGATCTCGACGAAACGATAAACTGAATATACTTTATATTTAACTTTATAAATTTGAATCATTTGAAAAGGGAAGATGCTTATAATTAATTTTCTTAAATCTCGAAGTTGGTTCCATCATTGAGTGGCGTGAAAAAGTAAAATCAGTGAATGCAAACTAGATTACTGTTAAATAAGAAATTTTAAGATGCAAACTCATTTTTGTATCTTTTATTACAACTAGAATTATAAAAATCTTTGGAATTACTCAAAACTGTATTTAGTTTTCTTTTAAGAGTTATGCTCTATTATAGGATTCATTAACCCAAGGTTCTCTTCGTTCAAGAAATAAAACAAAGATTAAAGGAGAAGAGACTGAAACAAAGAACTCCTTTGGAAGACTGAAATTTTTATCACATGTTTTAAAGTTCTATAATTTTTTACTATATTAACCTCACTTTAACTTTTTTTCTATTTATAAAAGGCATCCAATCTCACATGTACAATCTTTGCAAGTTGTAATGGTGACAAGTAGGTGAATTAGTTAGTAATGCAAGATTAAATAGCTAAAATGAAAACCTTTCAACAAGAAGAAAATAAATGTCGTCCCTACCAAAGCTCTCAAGGAAGAAATGAAAAAGATTACTTTTGAAATCTTCTATGACTGCTTTCATGTACTCAATGACTGGAAAGAAGACCAAAATAATATTCCAATACTATCATCAAAACCATGGATGATATGACCAAAAGTTATTATATTTCCAGGCGTTGATGCGTTCACTACTTACCTCTTTTTCCAATGTGGGTTAGTAGATACTATTTATTTAACCAATTTAAACACCCTTTTAGAATTTCTAGCAGGATTTGTTCTATCAATCAAAACCTACAAGGAACGGTTTGCTAAAAAAGAGAAACTTTTATCAAGGTTTTTAGCAACTATCTTATCTTTAGAAAAGCAGACAGTCTCAAAGAAAATAAAGTTCAGCTATCACGAATAGCATATATAGAAATTGGAATTAGCAACGGCTTGTATCCACCAATAGATGACCCTCCTAAATATGATTTTGATTGGGATCTGATTAATTAGTTCAATCTACAATGCATCGAGGGAGTTTATCAACAATGCCTAAAGATTACCCCAGAATCTTTAATCAAATTAAACTACAGAGGAACAAATATGTTGATCACCTCAGCATATAAAACACCTATCTCTACCGAATCATTCCAGCTAGTAAAGAATTTTGAAGCATCTTTTTCAACTTTAGTTGGAGTATTTAGTGAACTACCAAAATAGTGGAAGCAAGCTCTCTGTCAACAACTGCATCAATATTTACAACATCAATGTCAAAAATGTCCCTTGACATCACAAAAAGAAAAGGATAAAGAAGACAACTCATCCAAAGATATTATCATTGAAGAATAAATAATGTCAGCCACCTGTCGACCATTACCTTCAATTATATAGGCCATTTTTCGACCATCAACAAAAGCAGATTCTTCAAATCTATTTTTCCTACTTTTGTTTTTGCTTTCTATAATAATGGGGCCTTAATGATGGTTCTTTGAATTCAGACAAGGCCTTTTTTTTCCTTCATTGCGATTTGTATAGCTTTGATGGATAATTGAGGGTTGACCGTTAATATGGATGGCAACCTTATGTCGTTCATCATATATTCTAGCCATGGGTCCATTGAATATGACATAAACTTTTGATTCTTTGAAATCATCTTTTTTTTTGGGAGATAGGTGTAGCTGGGTTTGATAATGGACTGGTAGTTGGAATAGTATGTTCGGGAATGTTAGGTAAAGCTATTTGGGTAATTTGTTGAGGAGTGATTGGTTGGATGGTTGGTTGTACGCTTGGTGGTTGATCAATAGATAGTTGTTGTTTTTCAAGGAGGGCAATGATTGCTCTTAACTGATTAATTTCTTTAGTTACAGTTCCCACTTGTTTTTGTAGGTCTAATAATTTAGTTTCCTTTTTATTAAGTGAATCCTTCAGGAAGAGGATAGCTGTTTCCATTCTTTGGTTAATGTATCTGTAAGACTATTAGCAAAAGATTTTATATAATGTAATTGAAAATTATATTAATTTAATTCTAATTTTCATCTGATGAAGAGTCTTTGATTGTAATTTGTTTTAATACTATATTTAGTAAATCCACATAAATACTTAGAATCTGTTTAAATATGAAATTCGACAGGTAATAAATCAACTTTCCATTTTCGTAATGTTTTAATACATGCAAGTGTTTCCTTTTCATGGATAGGATATTTCATTTCAGTGGGATTAAAAGTCCCAATGATATATTTTTATAAGAGATAATTCCTTGACTTAGGTGATTGTGTCAAAAGGCAGCCAGCCCATGTATCCATCCTTGCATCAATTTGTACTAGTAGTGTATCTTTATCATTATATTCATATAACGCGAGTACATAATTGCAAAGATTTTCTAATATACATTCTGTTGTGGTGTCTTCTTCTGTCCATATCCATTGGTTTGTACTACATTTAAGTTGTATTTTTTTTCGTTCTTTAGCAAAATCTTTAAGAAACCTTTGATTAGAGATATACTTTAGTAATCCAAGGAATTTTTAAACTTCAGTTATGTTTTTTAAGGTGTCAGGAAAATGGTGTAATTTTTCAAGGATGTTTGGTTTTAATTTTTAGAATCCATCATGAAATTCTATGCCTAAATATTTGATATTTTGTTGTGCTAATTTAATTTTCTTTTTGCTTAAAATTAGTCCTTTATATTGACATCTAGTGAGAACCTTTTTTTAATACATATTTTAAATGAACTTCCTTATCTTTATTTTAAAATATATTAATGTCATCAATATAGGCTAATATAAATTCTTCTAATCTTTCTAAATTGTTATCCATAAATCTTTGATAAATACCAAGGGCTTGTTTTAATCCAAAAGGTAGTACATTCCATTGGTAATGTTTTTGTGGTGGACATGTAAAGGTTGTCAATGGTTTGATATTTTCATGTAGTCTTAATTGCCAATAACCTGAAATGTCCCTTTAATCTACTTATAATATAGTCTTTTCCAGGTAATTTATATGCATCACTTATAGTAGATTTATTTAATTCTTTATAGTCAATTACTATTCTTCTTTTTCCATGTTTTAGTTTGGAATGATTATTTACATAAAAGGCTGGGGCTGAATGTTTACTAGTGCTTGGTGTAATTAATTGTTTTTATAATAATTTGGAATATTCATTAATAAATTCTCGTACATCTTGTATTGTATATGTAATATACACAAGAATTATATGATATGAGATCAAGTCAAAAGACTAGAACATACCTTCAAGGTACTATGAGGTCAAGTCAAAATACCAGGACATAACTTTAAGGTACACTATATATTGTTTAAGACTGGCTTGATGCCTTTAACTTTATGGTCTTATCGAAATTGGATTCTAAAGGATAACTAATCTAAAAGAAAATTACCTTAGCCACTCTCCTAGTAAATAAAGTATCCTTAAAGCTAAATATTATCTATCTATCTATTTCTACTCCTAATGCTATGAATATTTTTCATAAAAAAATAGAAGAATAAACAATAAGAAAAGGAAATCAAATCAACCATATGTCTTTCATTTCTATTAGGTATGTTATCCTTTAAGTCAAAGTTCACCTTTACTAGTTTGCTTCCTCAGGTTAGGAATTTAAGGTCTTTAAAATAACTTTTGATTATATCTCCAAAAGGAAAGGGAATGAATGAATGCTCATCCTCAAATAAATTCCTAATAAAAAGATATATTGAATTGCTTAAAACCAACTGCCCTCACTTAATGTCTGACAACTAACAAATGAATTGACTAAAAGAGAAATTTTGAACAACCTACCTTGTTTAGTCAATTTTTTGTTGGGTGAGGATTTTAGAAAAGAGTAAAGAGAGAAGAGATAGGAAATATCTTTAATAAAAAAAGATAAAAGGTATTTTGCTTCCAAAGCGAGCAATAGGAACTACAAGAATGCAAACTCAAATTTCATATAGACTTTAATGGTCAGTAGCAAAGGAAATTGCTTTTTAGTTACAATTGATATCTTTATAAAAATATTTTCAAAATTCTCATTCAAGATCAATTGAGGAATAAGCTAGTCAGTAAGAAAATACGAAAAGAAAATTATCTTTTTTTTAATAAAAGGATGGTATTTTTCGCTTCAAAGAAATTGTTGAAAGTGGTTTGCCTTAGTGAATTAGGGATGGAACTTAGTCAGACAAGCTTTAAAGATATTGGCCTGTAAGCTAGTCTGATTGCCATTTACCTTTCCTTGTATTTTTTGTTTATTTTTTTTCATTTTTACCAAATATTCCAGAAAGCATAATAGCAATTTTAAGAGGAAGCTCCAACTTTACTATAAAATAGATAGATATTTTAGTTGAAGCAACACATTTTTGACTAGGAATGTATTGAAGGAGGAAAGGAGGAAGTAGCAATAGCATTAGTAGTAGCATTGGTCCATTCTTCTATCATTCTTTTTAGTCTTAGAAGTGGTGAAGTAAGTGCTTGATTATCTAATTGATTCAGTAGTCCGTGGCCAATGAAGAAGCTTACGAGTCTATACCCTTAGCCCTTTTATCTAAGGGCTAAAACTGGTGAATCAAAGCCTATTGTATTAGTCTTCGAGTCAGTGTCTAATTTCTTTATCACCCTATAGCTTCGAACAGAGGCTTTGGTTGTAATATGCTTGGCCATGCCTTCTGATAGACGCTTAGTTGACTATAATTATACACCCATATTTAACATGTTTTACTTGATTATTAAATAGTTTTATTTTGTTTTTGGAACTTAATTTGCTCAAAGTGTATTTATAGGTAATTCTTAAAACAAAAAGTGAATAATGTAGATAAAATTGTCGCATAAAACAAAGATTTGAAGTAACTTGGAGATACATGGCCAAGTATATGCCTGTGTATGTCTTTGTAAACATGTAAAGTCATGATTTCAGATGTTTTTGGATCAATATGTTACGTACACGGCTCTATAAGTGACATATATGTCCTAGAAACCCTAGTTTTTACTATAAAAAGACATGAACCAAGGCAAACAAAAGAGAGCCAAGTTGTTAAGCAATTTTAAGTTGTGAGACAAATACGGAGGTGATAGTTATGATTAAGGGACAATGAAAAAACAAAAAATACATCAAGAGATCTATTAGATAACAATATCAAATCCAAACTTTCAAGAAGAACTAGTAAAAGAAAAAGGGAGATTTAGAATTATGATTTCTTTGCTTTCTATTAGTTTTCTGAAAATTTGTCTTTGTTTTTATTTTTTATAAGTAGTAAATAAAATTATTTAGTGTCTAGGTGTTTTGAACCTTAAGTTTTGATATCAACATGACCTGATCTTTTATTCAATGAAATTATATTGACTAATTTATTGCAATTCAATTATGCTTTTTTGTTCTTATTCTAATACATCCAAAATATTAGTGCATGATTTGATTTCATATGAATAAGATTGAGAAATCCTCTTATATGAATAGATCTACCGTAATTGGAAGGAGTTACATGAAAATGTAGAGATAGGCCGTCATATGTAGCACCCCACTTTCGCAAGACACGTACCTGACATCCTGATTGATATTCGAGTCCATGCACTGCGAGGGTGGCGTGCTAAAATAGTCATTCAGATACTTAGACACTCGAAACTTAGTACAATTTTTTTCATAAAATTATCACATGCGTTCTTAAAAATCAGTATTCAAATTCAGGCTCATACTTTATTTCATAAATATTTCCATTTACAAGAGTTACCAAAATT
Source organism: Erythroxylum dillonii (assembly GCA_032467995.1). Classification (NCBI taxonomy): domain Eukaryota; kingdom Viridiplantae; phylum Streptophyta; class Magnoliopsida; order Malpighiales; family Erythroxylaceae; genus Erythroxylum; species Erythroxylum dillonii. Next base: position 22,371,750 of record JANKYE010000005.1, on the reverse strand, counting down.
TTTCAAATTATCAGAATTTCATTAACAATTTGAGCCCATATTAAAAAACAAAACATTTTTTTTGTCATTATGTCTTTACATTACAACATAAATACATTTGTATACACATTGTGCAAAAATTTCTGAATACATTATTAGATACAAAAATTTCAGAATATATATAATTCAATACTAAAATAAAGAAGTACAATGCAGACCTGAACTGATCGCTACCTCTATTCCTTACTTGTATTTTGTAAGGATACTCCCGTTTTCCTAGCAGGGTATTCTTTTGATCCTGAAAAAATATTTGCAAATTTTGGGTGAGTTTTTTGAACTCAGTGAGTGACCATCAGTGATGGCTCACCCAGTCACATAGCACATAATTCACATTCACATCATTTCACATTTCACACTCAATACACTTTAATCATTCGTATTATGCATATGTAGTGCACATGAGACCCACTTCTATTTATTACTATATTGTGATCGAGACTCTAAACTGTCCCATATCTATTAGATACCGGGCTTATTACTAAATATCCCTTATCCGATGAGGATATAGGCCTCGTTTTACATAGTAAGCCTTAGGCTCTTAATCATTTTTGAGCTCGAGGCTCTTTTTCATACTTTGAGTTTTAAGCTCTGATCGGTGGCTACTCTGGTCACAACTACCATTATATTTCATGCATTCATCAAATGGGATGACTCAATTACATTTGCATATTCTTATTCACTCACATTCACATATCATCAGACCTTAGTCCGGCATTCAACATTAAAGTTGAGAATCACACTTTCATTCATATGCAAGTACATATTCAAACACATTTACCATTGGACCGTGGTCCGGCATTTAACAATCATATTATGTAAACTTATTTCATATCATTCACATACAAGTAACACTTCAATATTCCAATCAAACATCACAATCATCGGACCTTGTGTCTGGAACCAACACAATCATTCACATTCATATCATCATCCAGTAGTCAATTAATACAAAATAAAAAAACAATGTAGTGAGACCATCTCGGTCTACTCACAGTACTCTCCAGATTAGCATTTACTTCCAAATTCTAGAAATGTCCAAATGTGAACTTTTAACCTACACAACCCATTTATACAATACACACATTGCACACACACATTAATAACTTTGCACAATTATAAGCATTCATTTATGCACACGTGTGCATGTTCATGAAAATCCTGGGTATATTATCAAATTTCACCTTTTATCACATTCTTTTTTTTTCATCACTTGGTTTCATAATAACTCACTTCTCGTTCATTTTCAATAGATACACTTTAATTCTCTTTTTGAATCACAACTTTAATCAAGTGGACCACTTCATATCCATTAAACACATGTCTTTGGTACTTTAATACCAACAATTCACTCTTTAATGTTATTCCAACATTACATGATCACATATTATCAAAATCCTCAGTTCTTCTTATAAATTCTACAAAATTCCAGACCTCCAACTCTACTGTTCACATTCAATCAGAAGGTGAAAATGATGTAATTTTGTCTTACTCTCTTTTAGTAAAGTGTTCCTTAATGTCTTATGTTTCTATTGCCACCAAAATCACTAAATTTGGTTTAGTAATTCAGAAGATATGCCTCAAACAAATTTGGGTTGTTCATATTCAAAAACAGTGTACTATGCACAATTTCCATTCAGAATTTGAATATCTTAGAGATTGAATCACAATTTGACTTTTTCATATGGTTTGTAGCCCTATTTCGCTAATTTACTAAAAATAAAAATAATCTCATTTGGAATCCTATAGACCCAGATATAATCAAAACACCGAAGGATGTTTAGTAAAACAACACCAGTTCATACCATTCCAACAGATTCTCTTACTTTCGTTCAATCAATATTTTTCATATCAATTCAGATTACAACCAATTTTTTTGGAGAGGTAGAAAAATGTCTTATGAATCCCATGGTTCAAGAATCAAGTCATTTGGAGGTATATAGAAGAAGTTATGGTCAAAAGATGCAAGACTGTTAAGAAAAAAAGGAAAACCTCAAATGCACGCTCGTGCTTATGCATGAAGGTGCATTTTCACTATGCTCAAAAGTAGCACAACGATGCAAATCCATTTTGAACCTGTATGACGGTGCAATTCCACTTCTTCTTCTCCACCGATATCTCAACTTCAAACCTCTATAACTTTTGATCCAGAACTCCAAAATTTACAAACTTTATATAAATGGAAAGCTAAAAGAAAGATCTAAAACTTTCGTGAAGACCATTTTGTCAGTAAATTCACCGAAGTTTAGATTGAAAATTTAGCTCTTTCCTCCTATTCATTCCCAGAATTTTCAGACTTCCATTTTTTAAAAAATCCAACACTTCTATTTTTATTTTAGTCGTTTCAACTCCATTTCACTAAACTCATTCACTACAATTTACATTAACTCTAAAATAGAAAATTTACCCAAGTTCTATCGAAATCACAACAAAAACAAAAGTCAGTAGTTGACTTTTTCATTTTTGCATTCACCATTCACTGCATTTTCCTTAACTCTCTTCATCTAACTATCATTTAAACACTCATTCCCATCTCAGTCCTTCATTTTACAACTACTCTTCAACTCAAAAACTATTTTCTTGATCATTCTTAAAGTTTTCACTTATCCACGTAAACACACACACATATATATTTACATGCACAGTGAAGAAACAGAAAATAGAGCATACCACTTTTTTATTCTTTAATTTCTACACTAACTTCATACACCATTTTATTGTTCTATCTAACTCCAAAATCATTTTTACATGACCTAATCACTAATAATCCATCAAATACTAGATTAACACTATTACCAAAATTTTCATTGTTGGAGTTATGTAAATATAGTGCCCTGGAAAGCAAGTGTATTTACATATAACTTTATTTTCTTCAGTTACAGTTTTGTAATGAAAATATTTATTATTAATAAAATAAAAGAGTTTGGTTTTATTTGTATGAGCATTATATATCTGGTCAAAAAGGTACCAAGATTCTTTTGTAAATAATATACGTATACATAGAGATGTATGGGAAACATGTATATTATTAGAATCTGAATTAATTGATTCACAGTTGAATAATCAAGTTGGTC
>JANKYE010000005.1:22315248-22328444 GCA_032467995.1 Erythroxylum dillonii | reverse complement strand
CGGAAAATTCTAGAAAAATTCTTAAAATTTCCTTAAAATATAAAACACACAAAGAATCACTCTAATAAATTTTTCAAACACAAATATCACAGTATTCACAACAGACTTTCATTTAGGCACAAATACCGGGAATGTCATGAATGCATGTACAGTTCTTTTCATGTGCAAATTTTCACTATTCACATGTAAGGATACGCATGAATATTTCAACTAATCTCAATCACTCTTAGCCCTTTCCAAACTACTATTTTACCCATCCCATCGGGGGTGAGATGTTATAGTGTCGAATTTCTAATTTTGGGACTTTCATAGTGGTGAGGCCAGTGGTCGTCGCGGCGAACCGATATGTTGCCACAGTGAGCGCCCCTTTTTACGACTTCGCCGCGGCGAAAAATGGCTTATGCCGCGGCGAACTCCTTTTGCTGTCACGCTGGGATTTGTTTTAATTGAAATCCTTTCCGCTTTTATCTTTTACGACTATTCCGACGGGTCACCCGTGTTCAGCCTTGGGGGTCAGGACTCGGGCCTAACACTCTTCGATATCTGAAAGTGATAGTTGGGCTCCAAAAACGGGGTCCAACTCCACGACCTTGGGAATAAGCCTTATAAATCCCACGGTTCACTCATCAACAATCTCCAATTTATTTCCAAAACTTGGCTTCTTCACTTCCATTTGACACAGCTTCACCAAAGACGATCAATTTCAGTTCAATTCTACCTTATTCATGCTTTAATACCTCATCAAATTTATGTCCAAATTAATTTATCATTCATTAAGTAACTAACGAATCAATATCTTCCACACATCAAAACCAAATCAGAAGTTATCACACAAGGATCATTTTCCAGCACTCATTTATCATCATCTTAACACATATTTCATACCAATTCAATTATCATAAAACTTATATTAATACATCCCATTAAATTTAGAATTCTCTTACCTAGTTACCTTCAAGTTCCTTCTTCAAGGAACTAAACAAACCAACCTTTTATGTAACCAAAACACTTCCAAAATCTAGGTAGGTGTAAGATGATCTTAACATCCAAAAGATAACAACATAAAAGATAACTTGTGGTAGCTTTCTTGATGCAATATCTTGCAAGAATTACAAGTGAATGAAGAAAAATTCAGAACCAAGAGAGGTGAATCATCTCCACCTAAGTTGCTAGGTGTCCTAATCGTGGAGGAGAACATGTTACCAATGCATGTATCACATTTGTCCTCCCTTTAAGCTACAAAATGTCACACACCTATTAGGCCATTTGTCACTTAATCAATGATGCCAAATGTCATTCAATTATACTGCCATTTGTCCCTTATTTACTCATACCAAATGTCAATGCATTAGCTATGCTAAGTGTCACTAAATGTATAGGCTTAGTCATCCAATTTTCATGTACCAACTTGTCTTGTCACTTGACATTTTCCTTATCCAAATGTACATTTTAATACATCAATTTTCTAATGGTATCAATTAATTCCAAATCACTAAGTATGATCCATTAAACCAAAATTCAAAACTTATTCAATTCTCAATCATCTCACAATTTTTAACACCTATCATACATGTATTTTCATGAACATGTCTCATTCCAACTAAGGTACAATTTAGGGCCTTACATGCAATAAAGTTCGAGAAGCACATTAAGCATATTGTTGTTATGTATCATTTTTTTTGCCTCTTTAAGAATTGTTTATGTTTATCTTGTATGAATTCTTTGGGTGTTGTATGATAATAATTTTAATGCTCTATTGAATCATTTTTCATGAAAACCTATAGCTATAACTTGAATGCGATACGTAATAGTAGTATTAAAGGTTGTATATGGCAATTAACAGTATTAAATCGTTAGAGATAACATAACATAAGTTAAATAATACGAGCGAATGTGATTGTTACTTAAATTAGTTTGTTTTTCTCACTTGTAATGTAGCTATCCCAATAAACTTAGAGAGCTTATTCTAGGTTTCCTGATAGTTAAGGTTAATTAATGAGCACCTCTTAATTAACTATGATCTAAGGAAAAATTAGAATTAACAAAGCTTATTGTTAGTTCACGATCAATAGTCTTAAGAGAGGTGTAAAGATAAAAATTCAACATCTACCAAATTGTGCTTAGGCTGAAATTAAACCAAAGAACCAAAATTCAACTCATTCATCAACTTTATTACTTTTTTACTATTTAATTTGATTTGTTTTTATATATTTAATTTTACTTTGTCTTCTAATTTGCTTCAAACCAAAAAACCCACTGTTTTGGTTATACAGATAATTTAGGAAAGTAATTGAAATTAATATCTGTGGAATCAACCTAGACTTGATGCTAGCTATAGTTTAGTCTTGTTATTTTGATAGTGTTATGAAACGCTAATAATTACCCACTTAAGGTAATATATTTCTAATTCATAACTTAAGCATCTATTGTTTCTCGTTCTAATATTAAACTTCTTCCCCCAATCATTCTTTTAATTCCAAAATTATGTAAAGGTTGGTCACACTATCACATCTAATAAGCTTAGAAACTATAACAAATAATAAGACAACAAAACAATCTCTTCATCATGCATAATCAACTAAATTAGCTACATTAATTCTCAAGAATGAGTAATCAGCCCATCATGAAATAAACAAAGTTCATCATCTTCATATACTTCAATCTCATAGTTAACAGTAATAGGTCTTAAAGTAATAAACAGAGTAAGTAACCGAAATGGATTATCAAACTCTAATAAAGGAAAGTAGGTTCAACAAACAAAAGATAAAGGAGTTTAATAACAGTAGCAGAGATGAAACAAGAATGATCAAACAAGAAATGAACTCTCAGATGAGGAAGCTGGCTATGAATTTTCTACCCAGCTTAACTTTCTGGCGTCAGCTCTTACTTTCTGCCTCTGCTCCATTCCTTTCGCGACTGTTCTCTAGTATAGTTTTTTTTTTCCTTTCTCTGCCTCTGCTCTCTTGCTCTCTTTGTTCTTTTCTTAGCCTCCACCTCTCAGTTTTGTCCCATTTTTCCTGCCCCTTTTTTCTTCTCTTTGCTTTCTATTTATCCAAGAGTCTAGGTTTTGGTTTTGGTTTTATTTTCGTCTGCCATCACCTACATGCACACGTGACCATAAAAGTGAGTGAAGGAGAATTGTCACGAACGATCCATTGTCATGCTCGTGTCTTTGGAAGTCATGGGCGTGACAAATAGTCACACCATTTTCATGCAATGTTTTTTATTTTCATGCAACATTCACAAAATTCTCCATTCAATATTCACACAATATTCACGTCATTTTCGCTCAATCCATTCAAGTTTGTATTAAAACACAAGAATTTGTAACCAAAATTAAAAAATAAAAACTTGCAAACTTGATAGAAATTAGTAGGAACATCAATTTAATAGGGTAAGAATTCAAGTCTATCAGTTAAGGGTGTCCCATAACCTAACACCAAGTAGGTTTATATAACTTTATGCCTCGTTGAAAGAAGCTAGTGAAGATGTTTGATGAGTAACGAGGAGAGCTGAAGTGAATAGATCAAACTTGGCTAATTGAGAGTGTTGGTAAAGATGTTTGAAAAGGAAGGAAAGATGGCGGAGGAAGATAACAGGAGAGGGGAAAAAGGACCACGAGAATGCAGTGAAAACTTTAATTAATTTAATAGAAAATCTTGATTACGGGTTTAACATTATATTAGACGACGTGATAAATAAAGAAAGTAATTTTGTTAGTCAATTATTTTATTAATTATAAATAAAAATTTTCAGAGCGAATATTTGATAAATTGATAATCTTTATAAAATAATAATTCTTTAGTCTTAAGTTAAACTAAAAAATTAAATTAAAATTTAAAATATCTTTTTAATTAGTCAATTTTATAATATAAATATTATCAATTTGAAATCATTATATTACCCTTTGAAATCATCCTATTCCATTATTGTATCCTTTCAAGTCATCCTATCCCATTATATTATTCTAAATTTATATCACATGCTTGATTTTATTTTATTTTCTTTCGAAACTGTTTAGAAATACGTTAATATTATTGTTGAACCAGTTTCCAATTTGGTGTCGTATGAATCTTACGATAAAGCAAAATATCATCAGCCAATGAGGCATCTTGTCGCATCCTCCACTCAACTTATCTTGGTGCCCTTTATCAAGTCAATCTGAACCGTTAAGCTTATTCTAATCATTGAGGTATGGTAAACGCGATGGGCCATACTATCATCTCCATGGTTCAATTTCATCGTCGTCTAAAACCAAAAAGTAAATCTACGCAGTGTTGTAGATAAGTTTCTCTCTCTCTCTCTCTCTGGAGTCTTGGTTAGAGATTTCTGTTCACAATTTACACAAATCGTTTTCTGTTTCTGTCTCTCGCGCTTCGTCGCTCTCTGTCCCTCTCACCCTGTGTGTGTGTGTTCAGATAGATAGATGAGATTGATAATAAGAGGATGGAACAGGGAATGGTGAGTCAACTCGGAGCCAACTGGACTCAAAGTCTGAAGCGCGTTGCAAGCTGATTGTAGCCGTCGTTTGTTATTGTTCAAGGTCTGTTATTATGATGCCTCTTTTGGAGTCTGATTTTTTACAATATTCGCCACTTTCATTTTATGAATTTTTAGACTTTTATCCCATTTGTAGTATCTGTTGTAAAATCATTGACTTTAAAGTTGTCATCTTGGTGACCAAAGATAAAGGGTTTAATCATACCGGTAATTTGGGGAATTTGCAATTGATTATAAAGTGATGGTATTCCATTTCATTTGATAACTTATAGGTGATTGTGGGGGTTTTCTCATCTGGGTTTCTGTTGTTTGCGAAAAAGGTTGGTTTATGTTATTGGCCTTGAATTTTATCGCAAAGTTGGTTCCTTCTTCTTGTGGTTAGGTTAGGGCTGCGTATCTAGGATTTGTTGGGAGTGCCATTAAGTAAGGTTTCTGTCTGAGAGTTTTGCATTCGTGAGAGGGCTTGAATTTTTATATGAATTTGCTCCATTTGTTTAATTTCAGGTTTTCTGATCTGAAATTCTGTGGTCTCATGGGTGATGCAACATCTGATATCATGAACCTTGATTTGAACCTGGGGCCTGGTCCTGAGATAGCATCAGGATCAGTGCCAAGTGAAGTGGTGAATTTGGACGATTGGGCTAATGACCCTATTGAGAGAATTAGGGAAGCTGTTGATCGCCCTATGGAGAGAATTAGGGCAGCTGTTGATAATCCTATTGAGAGAATTAGGGCAGCTGTTGATGACCCTATCGTGAGAATAACGGAAGCTGTTAGAATTAGAGCTCAACAACAGCGGTGGAGACAGCGGCAAGTTCAAATTCCACATGAAACACAAACTCTTTCAGTGGAATTGAATCAATTGTTAGGCAATTCTGGCAATATGAGCACATTGCAGACTGGTGAGGGTAGTGTTGCTGCTGAAGGAAGAAGGGATGAGGTCTCCAAAATGTGTGAAAATAACAATGGATATTTGGAAAATCAGGTATTGGAGAAAAAGACTGATGTTGAAAAGGGAATTGGCAATGATGGGAGCTTCTTTGATTGTAATATCTGTTTGGATTTGGCTACAGATCCTGTTGTCACTTGTTGTGGTCACTTGTTTTGTTGGGCATGCCTGTATCGATGGTTACATATGTATTCAGATGCAAAGGAATGCCCAGTCTGCAAGGGAGAAGTAACCATCAAGAATGTTACCCCTATTTATGGCCGTGGGAGTAACACTCGCCAACCTGAGGAGGATCCAACTCTTGAGATCCCTATTAGGCCCCATGCTAGGCGAGTTGAGAGCTTGAGGCAAAGCATTCAAAGTTCTTTTAACTTCCCAGTAGAAGAGATGATTCGGCGTCTTGGAAGTAGGTTTGATATGATTCGGGATTTAACTACTTTGCAGGATCTAAATGGTGCCCGTGAAACTGCAGATAGGACTAATAACTTTCTAAATAGGATAATGACATTGAGGGGAATACGTGCTGAGCAAAATCCAAGTACGCCTTCTGATGACATATCAGAGTTAATTCCTAGCAGCACAACTAACGCTGAGACAGGGCCTACCCGCAGGCTTCACCCACTTCTACTTCGGAGAATGCAGTCACACTCGCAAAGATCTTCAATTCTCTCTTCATTTCCCAATGCATTGAGTTCTGCAGAAGGGATAGTTGAGGCATATGCTAGGAATCATTATGTTGGGAGGAACAGAGAGCAGCCTCAACCTGTAGATGATAGAGATTCTTTTTCAAGCATTGCTGCAGTAAACTCAGAGAGTCAAATGGACACGGCCATGGAAATTGATTCTCTTGTCTCCCTTTCAACTTCTTCCCGAAGGAGAAACGATGCTTCAAGAGTCACAGATGTCGACAGCGGTGATTCTCGCGCACCTAGGAGGAGGAGATTGAATTAGGGAAGCGAACTTGTAGATGTTCTCTTTTCCTGGAGATATCCTAATTATGACATTTGAAATTCTGTGCAAGTATTACCTGCATTTATGGTGCTTTGCGCTTTGGAGTTTTGTCATCTACCACATTCTCAGCTATACGAGGTGATTATAATCTTTTAAATACTGCTTATCACATGTTATTGGGGATATTATTGTATGCCATCAGGAGATTATGTTTTTTATATATGGAAGTTAGATTTGTAGTGAAGCAAGTAGGCAATTGATTGCCTCTCTGTACATAACGCATCTTTCCAGCTTCTATGGAAAAACTGTTTGATTCTTATTTGACTTACGGTAATTTAAGAAATGGATTACATAATAAGTTATTAGTCCCATTTATTTTGTTTTAGTCATGAAATGGATTACATGATAAGTTATTAGTCTCATTTGTTTTGTTTTAGCTATGTCCCTGAACGAGTTTGCAAAGCTGACATATTGCTTTGGCCTTTCTATTTTTCACTTACTTAGAGGGATAACATATTATTAAGTTCAAAGTTTTTGCCCAAAGTCACGTGTTACTTTTTTGCTGCTCTTTATCATAATGTTCTTTTCTTATTTTTCTGCTTACTTCATTGGCCATAAATCTTTGAACATTCTTCTTCTTACGATCTTCTTTTTGTATATTCCTTATAGTTATTAGATCTGTGACTGATTTAGTTGTAGTTCCCTAGTTTCCAATGAAATTCCTATTCCATATCTAGATGTCTCTGATCTCCTTGTCTGTCTCTTTTTGCAACTCTCTTTACTACTGAAATTGAGAACCAGATTGAATTGCTTACTGTCAGCTATTTTGCCAATTATTGGTAAGCAAGATAAGATCTTTTCCAGCTCTTAATTCCATATTCTTTTAGTTATTCTAAATTGGATATGATAATGGAAGGAAATAATTGGTGGTAACAGTGATGATGGTCAGATTTAGTGGTGGTAATTCTTTTAATTCCCCGTTTCTATTTACATTCTGGTCTCTTTCTTTTATACTATTTGCTGTTTGGGTCGATTTTTTAGTTTTCTTCTGTTTGTGGGTGGTTAACCGCATGATGCATCTGAGGGTGGTTCTTGTCGAAGGGTCACCAAAGGCCAACTGCTAGTACATATGTGGTGCGTGTTTTTCACTTGTGGCATCAAACAAATGGGTTGTGGGTGCAAAAAGAATATTTGTGGAGGGTAGGACAATGTTGGTGTGTGAGGTGATACTTGTGGCTGGATTTCCATAGATTTAAGAGAGGTTGTGAGAGAAGGCAATGAACTCAAGGCCTTTGAAGTCTACACATTGAAAGATCTTATGGGTATACTTAGGATGGATGGTAAAAAGTATATATTAGTGAAGTAGTTAGGATGTACTAGGTTACGGTGAATTGAAGTTACTAGGTTATGGTCTTCATCCTATGCGTCGAGTTGATTTTTAGTAGTTTGGGGGTGAAAATCATATGGACAAGTGAAGGGTAAAGTATCTGCATGACCGAATAACGCGTACACTCGATCATTAACTTGGTCAATTCTGGCGTACAGGTAATGACTAATTCGTTACTCGAAAAAATGAATAATAGTGACCTGACCTCGACCCAAAGCCTACTGAAATTGTTATGATTGCACTCTGTCCGCACCCAAATTAAAGCCCCGGAACCCACATTCCGAAATTCTGTAATGTTGTTTGTATGTGTAAAGCAGTTAGAACAAGAGAGAAGACGGAAGAATTACACGAGAGAGAAAGGTCAAGGTTTCTGATATTCATTGCCTGATGAAAATGGGGCATCATGTCAGACATTTGGGATTGAGCAGAAATATGCAGCCGCGTGCCGCTAGTATCTTAATTACTCGTAACAGAAGTATTTAAATGGATTGACTAACGACGTGTAATGATTTGTCTTCGGGGTCTTTCTCCTTCGATCGTAACAATTATTCCACCCTTACTAAAACCCGTTTTAACAAGGTCGGTTGGGGGATATATCTGGTGAAAGTGAAGTAGGAATTCCCAAGTAGTTTCGACTCCTCACCGGGCCACTTAATCGTAAGTTGTGTTGTTGGGTTGGGTTGTGTTGTGTTAATCGTTCTCCTTCACAGTACGGTGGTAATAAGTTGAGCTGTTGGGTTGTGTTGTGTGTTAATCATTCTCCTTCACAGTACGATGGCAATAAGTCGAGTTCAAGGTGAACTCGATTTTCGATCATATTTTTGCGTTTTAAAATTTGATCGAGTCAAACTAGGCCTGAAAAATTCGAAGATGGCAGGTTAATAGCAAAGCAACGAAACTAAATACATGAGAATGGTTTAGTCAAAACCAGTTAACAAAAGAGCTACCAAGTAACACCTGAGGATGTTTTTTTTTTTTTTTTTAACATACATAGTGGAAAGAAGAATTCATACCCAGAAGCAAAAAAATGGTTTAATTCTCGTGCCATATCAGAAAATTTTATTGTAATCTTATCAAGAGCGTTTGTAAGCAATAGATTGTTTTCATATTTTAAGACAACTACATGCAAGTCTTCGAATGTTGGTGCTGGGAAAGATAACATGAAGAAATTAGGCAAGGAAAGGCCACATGTCCTTTCAGCATCAATAGCACTGATTGTTGGTTTTATGCATGGTCTCATGCAAATTATTGGGCTAATATTTGCATTAAACCTCTTCTTCATATTATAGGAGTGAGGAGAAGTAGGGAAGAGAATCAACGAGAAGGTGATACTAGCACTCATCTTGTTCAAAAACTTATACTCTTCATGGGACAAGATGTGACCAGTACCTAACACCAAGTTGTAATTGATATCAATTTTGTATTATTTCTCCCTGTAAATTCAACAAGAGTTTAGCAAGGATCTAAGATTAACTCTTTCACAGCTCTTGCTCTGTTTCTTAGCTCCTTAGACCTTCGTCGAATATAGATGCCTTTTCTACGTGCAAGTTTGGCATTTTTTTTTTCTTTCTGTTTTGATCCACCAACTTCTTCACTTTTCAGAATATTTGAGTCATAATTAGCTCACTTTGTCTTCTATATAGTTGTTTTCCCATCTTATCTTTCCAATAAATCTAAAAAATCCTAAATTGGATTATTATAAAGAAAATTGCACTAAATTTCATTTTATCGCTTCCAATTCCTCACATACAAACGCAATGAATTAAACATAGAAAACATAATATTATTTATATATAATATGCTATAAAGATGCCAAAATATGTCCTCACAAGATATCACTCATTCACACAAGTACTTGCTATTTGGGCGAGGTACTCTCATCATCTTTTATTTAAAGTGAACCTATCATAAGCTCGAAATTTATCTAATCTCTACTACTAAAATAGATATAAACAAACAAGAAAGAAAAAAAAAAGTCTTGAATAAGGTTGTAATAGGGATAAAAAGTTTAATTATGCTTCCAAAGGAAAGGAAATAAGGAAAACAAATATTGACAGCTGCTAGAGTAACAAAAAATAAATCTATAGAATATAAAAAAGCTATCAATTTTTAAACTAGGGGACTACTTTTATTTGGTATCAATACCAGTAAAAAGTCTCCAAAGATTATTGTTTTTACATTCCCACTTTCTTACGAGTTATATTGGAATTTATGCATGAAATAATGATTTAGATAATGACTTTGAGTTGAATATTTTTATGTTTGTAGTTGTATTTCCCAATACTTCAGAACAAGCATGGGTGATAAGGCTACACTTTGATTGAAGTAGTGGAGATTATGATATTTGACTCTGACCAGAGGGAGGATGGTGATTAAAAGAACCTATATATAACACTAATGATTTGTGACATATTGTTTGAATTGTATGTCACAATCCTATTATTTTATTGCATAACATAAGAAAATATTGATTTGGGGCAATAGGAATATGTCTTACGGCAAGTGTTTGTGTACATAGGTTTGGAATTTGATGATACGATTTTGTGGTCTACATATTTTATTAATTATGCAAAAGAAATTTTCATTGTAAAAAAAGTAACAAAATAATTATATTTATATCTTTGTTTAATGCAAAAAAAAAAACTTTATTATACACTGGTATTGGGTTGAATTATAGAAATTAACTAACATTTTGATTATATATGTTTATTGATAAAAAAAGTGACAACTTTGGGATTTACCTATGTTATTAATTTTTGTCTAGAGACTAACCTCTTAGGTCATTTATTATAGTACATTCATGTTTATATATTATAACACCCAAGAATAGATAATCTATTGTTACTGATGCATATGACCTATAGTGAAAGGATTCGGTCAATATTTAGGAGCATCTATGCAATTATTATTATGTGACATTAAGTGATTACAAATCTTTGCACCATCTATGCCTACCTCCTAAAACAAAAATTCATATATCATCAATACTACTTTAACAAGATTAGTTAAGGATAACACTATTTCTACCCATTTAGACACATAATATACTACAACAATAATGTACTTATTGCCACATTATGACAAAAAAAAGGTCCATGAAGTCTTTTCTTTAAAAAAAATCTTAACCTCTATGATGTTGTTAAGAGGCATCTCGGTCCTCTTTAAAATATTCGTAACTCATTGACATTGACCAAAAGTGATAACATGTAACACTCCACCCTCTCGAGACACTTACCCAACATTTTGAGTGATGTTCAAGTGCGAATCCCGTAAGGGTGGCATGCGAGAACAGTCAATCGATCAGACATTCAAAATTAAATACAAGTTTTTTTTCGCAACAATACAATCATCAGACATTTCAATAGGCATTTGGCCCCATTACAAAAACAAAATACTTTTCATAATCTCATTACATTGTAAAATCATTTACAAACATTTCCAAATTTCACCCGTTATTACATACAGGAATATTCGAATACACATTGTACAGAAATTGCAGAATATACAAATTTATACAAAAATAAGAAAGTACAAATGCAGATGCAAACTGATCCCGACCTCTACTTCTTACTTATTTGCAGTGGATATACTCCTATTTGTCTAATGGGGTACTCGTTCGAGCTTGAAAAATAATTGCAAATTTTGGGTGAGTTTTGTGAACTCAGTGAGCGACCATCATAAATGACTTACCCAGTCTCATAACATTTAATTCACATCATTTGACATTTCACATTCAATACACTTACATCATTCATATTATGAATATGTAGTGCACATGAGATACATTTTCCATTTGTTACTTTGTTGTGACAAAGTGCCTAAACTGTCCCATATCTATTTTGGATACTGGACTCATCTCTAACTGTCCCTTATCTGATGGGGAAACAAGGCTCATTTTACATAATGAGCCTTAAGCTCTTAATCACTTTCTGTGTTCGAGGCTCTTTTTCACACTTTAAGCTTTAAGCTCTTTTTCAGTAGCTACTTAGGTCACAACTGCTATTATGTTTCAGGCATTCATAAAATGGAATGCCTCACATATTTTCAATCAATTGAAAGTGCTCAATATCACACAATCATATTCACTATCAAATTGTCATTGGACTTTAGTCCGACATTCAACATTTAAGATTGAGAAAACACTTATTCCATCTAATTCACATTCAATGAGCACTTCAATATTTCATTCATACCTCACAATTATCGGACCTTCTATCTGGAAACTAACACAATCAATCACGTTCATATAAGCATTTAGTAGTCAATCAATACAAAAATTCAAACAAAGCAAACAATGAAATGAAACCATCTAGGTCTACTCACAGTACACTCCAGATTAGCATTAGCTTCCATAATCTAGAAGTGCTTGAATGCAAACATTTAACCTGCACATCACAATTATGTAATACGCATGTGACATACACACATTAATAACTTTGCACAATTTTAAGCATTCATTTATGCACGGGTGTATATATGGAATATGTATTATGCATATGTATGACAATCCCGGGTATATTATCAAATTTCACATTCACTTCTACTAGATACACTTTACGTCTCTTTTTGAATCATAACTTTAATCATACGAACCACTTCATCTCTATTATACACATGCCATTAGTACTTTAATGCCAACAATTCACTCATTAATGTTATTCTAACATTATAAAATCAAACAATATCCAAACTCCCATTTCTTCATACACATCTTCGAAATTCCAGACATCCTGGTCTATTTTCCATGAACATTACGACAACGAAAATGGAGAAATTTGGCAACCCGTTCTTCTAAAAAAATGTTCCCCATTGTTTATGTTTCTAAAGACACTAAGATCATTCAATTTGGTTCAGTAATTTGGAAGATATACCTTAAACATTTTCGGACTATTCTTATTCAAAAATAGTATACTATGCACAACTTCCATCCAAAAATTAAATATCATAGAGATTGAATCACAATTTGACTTCTTCAGATATTTTGTAAGACTATATCTCTAGTTTACTCCAAATTAAAAATAATCTCTTTTGGAATCCTAAAGATTCAGATATAATCAAAATATCAAAATGTGTTCAATAAGATATTCCTATTTACACTGTTCCAACAGATTCCCACACTTTCATTTGATCAATCTTTTTCAAATCAATTCAGAATGATACCAATTTTTGTAGAGGGATAGAATAATGTGTTAGAAATCTATTAGTTTAAGAATCTAGTCATTTGGATGTCTAGAAAAGAACTTATGATCAAAAGAAGCAAGATTGTTCAGTAAAAGGGAAAAATATCAAATGCACGATCGTGGTTAAGCACAACGGTGCATTTTCCCCTTTATATAACATCCCACCCCGACAGGAAGGGTAAAATAGTAAATTTGGCATAGGATGAGATGGATCGGAATGACTTAGGAC
>JANKYE010000005.1:22259202-22269694 GCA_032467995.1 Erythroxylum dillonii | reverse complement strand
TAGAAGACTACTCAGTACAAGAAGAGGAGATCCCAATCTTTTGTGACAACACAAGTGCCATCAACTTGTCAAAGAACTCGGTTCAACATTCGAGAGTTAAACATATCGAAGTCAGACACCATTTTCTACAAGACTACGTTCAGAGGAAGATCGTAAGTCTTCAGTTTGTTGAGACGAACTATCAATGGGCAGACATCTTCACTAAACCATTGAGTGAAGAAGTTTCAAGGAAATCAGACGGAATCTCAACATGGTTATGTTATGTGATCAACTGTTTGACACATCACAACCCAGATAAAAAGTTGTAAAAGTTAACGATAACAGTAACAGTGAATTACAGCTGGTAACTTCTGTCACAAGAAAGTTTTTGAGGGAAAATTTCTCACAGTCTTGAGAACATTAGCTATTCTAGAACACTCTTGATATGCCCTGACATCGACCTTTGAAGATCCCTCAACAAAAGCTTTTCATTACTCTGTTTGGACATCAAATGTTCTTTGCTCTGACTCTCAACCTCAGTAACCAACTTTACCTTTTGGGAAAGCAATTTGTGCATTCAGTTCATTATCAACTACAAAAACAAATGGAGCCAACAATGACTAGTGGAAGAATTCTTAATTTTGAGTCCTTGAGGAAGGATAATATGGATATTGAACAGGAGATTGTTGTAGCCGGTTGGAGAAACTTCTTTCAAGTTCAAGAGATGGTATACATGAATGAAGTTTATGACTTCTGGAAGAATATGGATATGGTAGACGATACTCTTGTATCAACAGTAGATAGATTGTCGATTATAGTGACAACAAAGATAATCGAGAAGGTCACTGAGTGTCCATCTGTTGGAGAGAAGCTCACAAGCAAAGCTAAATGGATGACGCAAGCTAGCTTGAAGGAAAATGAGATCAATCGATAATTATATGGAAGCAATGATCCAAAGGAGAAGAAGGCCTCAAGTCTTGTGCCAAAGGCTAGGGTTCTACACTCAATTCTTTTCCATTGTGTTCTACCAAGGACAGGATCAAGGCATCTGGTGACGACTTTAGATGAACAGTGCCTATTCTATCTACTTAAATGCCAACCTGTTGATCTACCGTTCCTTATTTTCCACTATATGGCAAAGACAAAGAAAGACTTGACCAGTCTACCATGTGGAATGTTGCTGACAAAGATATTCAGAGATTCTGGAGTTCTTCTGGAGAGAGGAAACAGAATGAAGCTGAATATCAAGAGCGTTATCAATTCTGCAACGATTGGAAAAATGGGCTTGAAGAATCTGGAGATGGAAGAATCAAATTATAAGGCAATAGCAAAAATTGAGGGGGAGCGTGCTAAGAAGGGGACTCCCAGGAGAAAATCAAAGTCTCAATCTAGTAAAAAAAATGCCTACGATTGGAGAAAAAAAATCATCAGACGAAGCGACGAACATTAAGGCAATTTCTCATAGAGAAAGAAGCCAGGTGTGGTATATAAAGAAGTTGTCATTGAAGAGAAAGGGGGGAGACACTTTTGTCAGATATACAAAAGCAAGCGAAAAGGTCGCCCAGAGTACGAACCCTGCGTCAGCAAGAGGAGAAGAAAAGCAAAGAGCTGACTCACGGAGAAGACTCTGAGAAGAGAACACCTTAGGCTACAAGGTCCTTAGTCTTAATTCTAAAGGAAGATACAACCAAACTGGCTAAAGAAACTGAGATTAAGAGAAAATTGGAGTTTGAGAAGAAGAAACCATAATCTCAACAAATTCCTAGACTGATTGAAGAAGGAAACAAAAGCAGAAAATCAGTCAGAGGAAGAGCACTCCCACTGTTGTTCAGAAGAAGAAGAAAACTGAACACAGTTCAGTACAGGTCCATGATTCTCAGCCTTTGAGAATAAAGGTTATGGAGAAAGTTCAACCTGTAAGGAATAACACTTCTATTATTATCAAAGAAACCTCAAAAAGGTCGGTCAAAGCACAGTTACAACCAATCTTGGTGAATAGTAGTACAATGCATCTGCTGAATGACAATGAGATAAGTATGTATGGTTTTCTGAAGGATGAAGGAACAAAACTATACCCTACGCAGATGACAAGGAAAAAGTATACTATTTTTCCAATCACAAAGAGGACTATGATCAAGGTTGTGCCTGACTTTCAACCAAGGCCTTACATTGTTCGCAATGATGATAAGGGGAAGAAGAAATTATACCCTGAAGGGTTATCAAATGATTTGACAGATTATCACATCGAAGACGAAGTGAGGGACATAGACGAGGCATGTTATGCAGCTCAGCAGAAAGGAACCTATGTCACCCACTACATTTTGAAAGCTTCAGGAAGCAACTGTGGTCGGCGTACCACTGAAGACTCTTCTCAGGTAGTTGGTAGAATTACAGAAGGGCAGTATAGATCCGTGAGAATTGGAGATGTCAACTACTCAATCAAGATTCTTATGCACCTGATTATGCACATTAGGCCGTTAAGTACTGTGTCCTCAATTAGAGACGTGCTACACCTATTTGGAAGACAAGTTCCACTTCTAACCAACCTTGATGATTTGAATCTCCCGAAAACAAACCTATCTGTCCAACCTCCTTCCCTTATAATCAGTGAAGTACTTGTTCTATCTTCAGACGCATACAACACTACTATTGCTTGTGAAGTAGAAC
The DNA here is from genome assembly GCA_032467995.1 of Erythroxylum dillonii. Classification (NCBI taxonomy): domain Eukaryota; kingdom Viridiplantae; phylum Streptophyta; class Magnoliopsida; order Malpighiales; family Erythroxylaceae; genus Erythroxylum; species Erythroxylum dillonii. The sequence continues at coordinate 22,267,048 of JANKYE010000005.1, read as the reverse complement.
AGCAGAAGGATGATGATTGGCATGCTTCAATAAGTGACTTATGATAGGAAGTAGCTCAAATACGACAAGACCTCAAGTCATTCCACACATAAATGAAGGAAATGTTTTCAAAAACAATGAAGCATCTATGGTCGTAATTCTTTTTTATTAATAATAAATAGGGGAAAAGAGAAAGGAGAAAAGGAGAAAGAAATGATAAAGATAGGGGAGGAAGTGAAGAAGAGAAGAAAAGGAAAGAAGAAGAATATAATTTTTTTCAAGTGTATATAGTTGTATACTGTATACCATATTATTAATAATACTTTCTTTCTTACTACTATGATTATTTGTTATCATCAAAAAGGGGGAGATTAAGTCAAAATGACTTTACATTTAATGATTTTGATGAAGAACAAATATGAGATGGAAGTAGATACAAATATGAGATGAAAGAAAGTGAAACGGAAGCAGAAAGCAAAATGAGACAGAGACGGAAAACAAATGAGACGGAAGCGGAAAGGAAAATGAGACGGAAAAATATGAGACGGAAGCGGAAAGAAAAATGAGACAAAACAATATGAGACGGAAGCCAAAGCCGAAAATGAGACGATAGAAATGAGACGGAAGAAACTAAGACGGAAGACTCGATACAATATCGGATGATCAATCAGTCTGAGTTAGTTACATAACTCAATTGAATAACTGATTCTTCAAAGATCAAGAAACAAGAAGAAAGAATCAAGAAGCGGTTGAAGACGAAGGCTATAAATACAAGTCAGAGTCGAAAACTGCAGAAGTTAGAGATTTTCAAAAGAGTTAGTATAATTCAAAAGTTAGAAATCTTATTGTGCAAAACTTAAAGCTATTCTTATCTGTAACAAAGCTCGAAATATCTTTCAGTTGAAAGAAGAAAAGCAGATAGCCTGAAGATGCTAAGTGTGAAAAGAATACTTGCTGTAAGAGACCTGAAGAGGCTCGGAGAAAAGAATACTTGTATATTTGCAAAGTATAGTGAAATCTCAGAAAGAATTCTGAGGACTAGACATAGCCCACGGTTTGGGGTGAACCAGTATAAATCTGCCGTGTCGACTCTCTCTCAACTCTCAACTGTTAATCTTATTGTTTCATACAAGCATTTAGAAAATTGCAATATTTCACAATACTGATTTTCAATAGTTTTAAGAAAAAGCACATTTTAAAGAAATTCTTGAAAAGGGGATCATCGAAAAAGAATACACAATTCAATCCCCCCCCTTTCTTGTGCATTTTTTATATCGAATATTAAGTCTATACTAACGTGTGATTTAATTTAGTTTTAAGACGAAGTTTTAAGATGAAGTTTTAAGGTAAAGTTCTAAGACGAAGTTTTAAGATGAAATTCTAAGACGAAGTTACTAATCTTCTTCTGTCTTCTATTCCATTTTTGATCATATAGAAGATAGAATTTATCTTCGAGGTCTTCATGAAAGTTGTAGATCTCAAAGTCCTCTTTCCAATAGTCTAAAAACAAGATCAATCCGACATTGTTTGTGAAAGTTAAGGGAATCGCGTCAAAATAGGTTCAATTTGATTGAGGACACAAACATGGTTGCTTTTTTTGGCCATAACTTATTCTCTAGACCTCCAAATGACTTGATTCTTGAACCATTGGATCCGTAAGACTCTGCTATACTTCTCCACCAAAAATCTTAGCCATTTGAAATGAAGTTATCCCATTGAACATACTTCAGCCTTTTGATGATTTCTAGAGCTCTACTAATCCAAATGAGATGATTTTTGTTTTACGGTAAACTAGAGACATGAAGCTAAAAATGGTAATTTATTCTTTAAGTTGTTTAAATTCCAGATAGAAGTTGTGAATAGTATACTATTTGGACAAGAACAGTTCAAAAATGTTTGAAATATATATTTTGAATCACTGAACCAAATTGAATGATTTTGGAGGCATTAGAAACTTAAGACAATGGGGAACATTTTTTTGGAAGAAAGTGTTATGTTAGATTGTTCAAGGGTATTGTTAGCAAGACACTTAAGTATAAAAGATATAAGGCATAAATGGAAGAGCAAATGGGACAATTCTCATTCATTAAGGGCATAATTGGAAGAAAAAGTATTGTCTTGCTTATAAATAAAGGAGAAAACGTGAATGAGAAGATTCTAGAGAAGCAAAATGTATGGATGAGAAAAGAGATAAGAAAGAGATAAAACATGAAAAAAAGAATGAAAGAGAGAGAAAGAAGAGAAAACAAGCTAGGGTTTTAATTTCGTTAGCCTTTAAGAGAGATTTTGAAGTTGTTTAAGAAGAGAAAAAGTAATAGGAAGAAAAGAGCTTCCATTTGAGCTAAAGATTTCTTCATTTGGTGAAGAATCAAGGTATGATCCTTTGAATATTTGAATTTTTGGAAGGATTCTAGTTTATGAAGTTTAGAAAAATTCTTGGGTTTAAATATGCTAGAATAAATTTTTGTGATTTTGCATTGTGGGATTTTCAATTGAATTCCTATTGGATGAGAATTTCGATACTATGAGATCATATGAGGTTAGAAAAGAGATGACAAGAAATTGAGTTATGATATAGAGTAACCAAGTGTTCTTGAGATGTGAGCTTATGAAAAGGGTAAAGATTGAAAGGAGAATTTAGAATGATCATGTACAAATGAAGTGTCAATCTACGTTCAATTGGATACACATGACTTATGAAATGGGAATGAGCTTAATTTGTGATTTAGAACATATACCCGGGACTGTCATTGAACATGCATTGTACATAGCTCATATAACTATTTGGGAATAAATGAGTTTTGTAACAGGTATGAATTGTGTATTTCATAAATTGTGATGCGCAGGTGAAACATTTGCATACAGGCGTATCCAAAATTTGGAAGTAAATACTATTTTGGAGTGTACTGTGAGTAGACCTAGATGGTCTTACTTTATTGTTTGTTTGTTTAGGTTATGAATTGAGTGATCATGAATAATTATGAATGTGAGTTAATCTAGATGTTTTCCCAGGATTGATTTGTTCTACATGGTTTTGATTTGTTTAAACTTCCATATTATTGAAATGTTTGTGATCTGATTCTGAATTTCAGACTTGAAGTCCGAGGTGTATAATAGTTGGGCATGTATGCTCTGTGAACTCTATTCTGACTGAGCCCTATGGGCCAGTATTTGTGTAAATGATTGACACTCAGTCACAACAATCAGAATAAACATGAGTCTCATGTGCATTGCATATGTATACTATGAATGATTAAATGTATTGAATTTGAATTAATGTGAAGTGTGAAATTGAATGTGAAATAGTGTAAAATGTGAATTATGTGTTATATGAATGGGTGAGTCATCGATGATGGTCACTCATTGAGTTCACAAAACTCACTCAAAATTTGCACATATTTTTCAGGATCAGAAGAATACCCCGATAGGCCAACGAGAGTATACCTATAGCTTTCAAGTGAAGGATAGAGGTCGGAAACAGTTCGTGTCTGCATTGCATTTCTCTATTTTGTATTAAATTTTTTTTCCGCAACTTTTGTATAAATTTGTATTTCTAAATGACTCGAGTGTTTTGTATTTTGAAAAAGGACCCAATTGGCTATTGCAATTCTATTGATTGTATGGCATTGATTGAAAATGTTTATGAATGTAAGTGGGCCTAAATTTGAGTATCCATTTCAGTATATTGTGTTTTGTGTTTCTAAAAAAATGTACCGATTTCTGACTGATTGCGTGTTTTAGCACACAACTCTCGCGAAGTACGGACTCGAATATCATCCACGATGTCAAGTTCGGGTCATTGCAGGAGTGAGGTGCTGCATGTAAGGGTTTTGGAGCCTCTATGTTCTTATTTCTGTACCCTCCCCCCCTTGTGTAACCAAGCTCCCTTTATTCAACAAGTGCATATAAATAGGATAGTTTGTTCTAGCGTCTCATAGAGCACTGATTAAATAGTCTCTAACGTTGTACGTACATACATTTAGATCTTTATAAAATTTTCTGATTTAATAAAAAAATGTTAATAACTATCGTTGATTTGATTTTTTTAATGGGGTCAACTCAAAAAACATTTCAAGATTTAAAATTTATTAGTCTCAGGTTAAAGGGTAAATTGTTTGTAAATCGTAGAAATTAGCAAATAAAAACTTTTAACTTTTTGACTCGATTTATTATTATTAAAATCAATTAATTTATTAATAAATTTTTATAAATCAATTAATTTTTATTTAATAACTTTTTATAATTACAATTACTTTAAATCGCATTTCAAAATTTTAATTAAATTAATTAAATTTTTTAAACTTTAAATCATTTACTTTCGGCTTGCTTCTTAAAGCATTAATTTTTAATCTATTTTGCAATTCTTACTGACCACTTTTGTTGTCCAAAGCGTTTATTATATAGATGAAGGTGGTCCAGGGCAGCGGCTCTCTCTCTCTCTATCAGACGGAGCAATCGCTGACAATATCAGACCTAACACCGACGCCTTTGCAACTTCATTCAAATAAATCATGTTCCAGTGTCTCCTCTTTTCAATTTAAGAAGACTTATTTATAGTGAACCAAACCAGGTGACCCCTCCACAGTCCACAGTCCACACAAAATGTCAAATAACCACCCAATACTACTTTATACATAAACCGAATACCAAAACAATTTGGCCATAAATAAAAGTTGCTCGTCACCTCTACCAACGAAGAAACAAAATTGCAGAGTCGCTCTCATATATTTAGACAAATTAGGCTAAATATTTACGAGATTTACAACCCTAAACAAGCTAAATTTGAGGCTGAACCGAAAATGACGTAACAAAATAGTGTTGTTGATTTCTCTCTTTTCTTGTGCATATGTATAGACAAATGCTATGTTATATATGTATTGTCATAGCATAGAAACTACTCTGACTTACATTTTATCTCATAATTTATGGAGATAATAGTCTATATTCCTCGGATCTTTCGCCCACGTATAATGGAAAAAACGCAAGAATTTTGGTGCATTCACTTACGTTTGATTTAACGTCGTATGCAGCCTCTCAAGAACGTAGTTTGCATCAGGTTCATTTACCTATGTCTCTTCTGTGCCTGCACTTTCTGGTTTGCACTTATTAAGAGCTCAGCATAAAGAATCTCATTCCAAACGTCTGGTACACCAGGAAGACACCAATGGCTGCAGTCCTGGTAGTGCAGAGGTGATCTCCTCTCCTCATCTGATAAGTTCTGCTTCCTATAGATGGATGGATGCCCATCCTTCCTGTAATCTGTCATCCGTGTAACATTCAAGTACGTGACATGGGTTTTCATTCCTCTCAATACTTTCTCCAGCACCATCATCTTTGGTCGATACTCCCTCAGGTACGTTGCATTCTTGATGGGCTCAACTTCGCTGTCACACGCTCCACCTGAGTTCCATTGCCCGCCGCTATATCAAGACATTGAAGAGAGTTTTGAGTTTGATTGATCAGAAATTCTAATATAAATGAATCCTCCGCATCCCTTCCACAATTACAATTCCAACCTCAAATCTACATCTTCTTGTGAAGGAAAAAGTAAGACTTTGAGCAAGAACACGTAACAATCTCAGAAAGGAGGCACTGAATGGAATCAGAGAATGATTAAAAAGACAGTCTACCACCAATGTAGAGATTATTAAATTTTCCTATCATACCTGAAATGCGACTCAGAATATCCTCTAAAGAAGACCATAGACTTGAATGCATTTATATTGGCATCCACCCATCTGGCCCACGTTGTTAAAGCCTTTCTAAATGCCTCCAAAACATTCAGTTCCTCGTACACATGGCTCCCTTCTTGGTAGTAATCTTTCCTGAAAACCAAGATTACCAGCTTAGTTGAATTTGTTTGCCAAGGTAGGGATCGCTAGTGTCTCAACAACATCACATTCAACAGTAACTAAGAACTCACCCCAAGGAAGTTTTCTCATGAGTCCACCAGTGCCCGGTGTTGAATACTATGATATCTGCACTTTTATATTGTTCTGAAGACCTTCCAAGTAAATCAAGTCGAAGTGTTTCCTTCGTTCTTCCATTCTTGTCTGGTACCTCCCACTCTTGAACTAAGAAAGGAGATACAAAGAATTCTATAGTGCAGTCATAATCCTACCCATCACCCACCAAAAAAAAAAAAGAATTTACAAGGTTTAGGTATCATCCACACACACACACACAAAAAAAACAAGTAGAATGAAACATAGCCAAACTTTCATATTATTAGGTCGAATTTCAATAGCATACCTTAAATATGAAAGAATAAAAAGCTTCCCCTCGAAAATAACTCCTCCCGTGGGCTTCATAAACATTGTTCTGATCCTTTACTGCGCCTTTCAGAATGCAGATCAAGGATTCCCACATATTCCTGTTCAAAGAATCACCCACAAAAGCCAGACGTTTTCCTCTTAACATCTCCAACATATGGACAGCATTAAACCTATACCAATTAGTCATTGAAGCCAAAAGGCATTAGCAGGATTGTTGTTGAAATCATGAATGGAACTCATTAGCTTATTAGAATCTAAGGAACAAACTAGGAGTTTAAGAAGTAAATCAACTGAACTTGGCAAGAACAAGCCACGGAACTCTTACTAGAAACAAACCCCAAGTCCGGAATTCATAAATGATCAAGAATTTCTAGGAAACCAAACACTGAAATTTGGTAATAGACATACAGTAAGCATACCACCGAAGGGGGGAAAAAAAGGCTAGAAACTTCGGCCCAGATGAGATCAGCTATAATTTCTACTAACCAACTCGACATCAAACGTAGATTAACAAGACGTAGCTAATCTAAATAACTACAACGCATACCTTGGCAAATTGCAACCGTAGGGCTTCCACTTGTACTTCTGGTAGTCTTTATCAGGCCGACCATTGCGAATGCAATTGAATTGCTCATCAATCAGTGAACAAGAGCCAGGTTTATAAAGTGGATAGGAATCATCCATCACCCATTCTCCATCAAACAAATCACACTTTGCTAAATTCTGCATCCAATTGTCTACCCCATTGCTCTGTTTTGTCCCATTACTCTGTTTTTTAGACAACGAATCCGTGTAATTTGCTTTCAAGCCCTTGTCAGTCACTTTGTCATCTTGATTTCCTGAATGTTTCTCCCCAAAAGGACCAGTATTTTCAGGCGATTTGACACTTTGGTTTACAGTCACGGTTGCCTTGGGCGCTCCAGTTGCAGTCTGATTTAGTTTCGAAGTTTCTTCAATTTCTGAATTCTCTGGATTTAGAGTATGGTTGTTACCGTTCGCTAGTTCTTTATTCACATTTGGAGAACTTGTGCTGGCATTTGTCTGCAATACTGTAGATTCAGTAAAATTGGCTGCACTCCTAGTTTGATTCTTTAAAGTGGGTTCTTGTTCATGCGTGACAACGGGTTGAGAAGTGGTGCCATTAGATCTGTCGGTGCTGTTTTTAGAAGATAAGAGATGAGGCTGCTGTGAAGAAGAGGTAGTGAAGTTGCTAATGTTGTTGTTGGGAAAGAAAAAAGAGAATACAGAAGAAAAATTAGATCTGTAAGAATCGGAAGAAGTTGTAGTGGTGCTGAAAATATTGACGAACCAAGAAGAAGATGAGTTTGCAGAAGGGCTGAAAGCCAGGAAAGCAGTGAAAACGACAAAAGCGAACATGAACCCATATATAAAAGTCATTGTTCTTTTGGTTCTGAGAAGGGAAGGTAGGGTGTTGAGGTCTGAAAAGAAGGTTTCTCCGTTAACGGAGAAGTGCTTTGTGGCTGTATCAGCCATGGATAGATCCAAAGCTCTCTACTTTTGGCTCTTACTCTTTCCCCTTTCACTCGCAGAAACAGAATGAAAGGGCTAAACTGAAAGCCACCAGTAATGTG
>JANKYE010000005.1:22243132-22256271 GCA_032467995.1 Erythroxylum dillonii | reverse complement strand
TCTAATTATAGGGTAATAATGACCAAATAATTCATTGAAGCTAGATGTTATGATCACTATAATAAAATGAACAGTTTTAGGACGCCATCTTATTGGAGTTCGATTTTTCAATTTGGTCATACATCATTTTCAGTTAATAAATTAAGATTCTCACGACATAAGTTTAAAAAAAAGTGAAGCATTCGATGCAAGGGAAGAATATTTGTAGAATAAAGTATACAGATACATTATTTTTATCAGAGTTATTTGGATGTTTTGATTGAAAAGCATAGTATTTGCAATCTGTTATTCTATAGACCTCCTAAATTTTGAAAATTATCTAAAATAGAGAGCTTTCTTATAATTACATTACACAAATGGTTTTATATGTGATTTGAGGACGTTAAACAAAAGATGTTGACAATGGAAAAACATTTTACAACCGTTTTCCAATAAGGTCATATTAATAACAGTAGCTTTTAACGACGTTTGTGCTTTTTCGTCATCTAAACGTAATTATTGCGCGACGAATGGAGGTCACGTTGGGAAATGTCGAGCAAACCAACGTAATTAGACTCGATAAAGGCCAAGCGTCAGGAAGTAAAATAAATAAGTATCCCTCTGAGTATAAACCAAAACATATCACATTAGGATCAGATGGAATACTTAATTTAAATTGTATTACTAATCCAGAAGATTTAATCCATGAATGGACTGGCAGAATACTATTATTATTACAGGTGAAAAAATCATTTGGAGATAGTCCTCATCAACATAAAGATTCAATATGGAATTTTGTTACTTACAAAACCTCAGGAGTAGTACAAAGTTTTCTTAACGAAAATGAATTAGTATTAAAAGCCACCCCTCATTATCAAGCAACAACAATTGACGTAGATACTTTTGAAATAATCGGAGATGAAATTTATAAAGAATTTATAAGAAAGGATATTATTTTATATAAATAAGAACACGCATTAGCAAAAAGAAGATTAGCATTACATCATTTGAATAATATGAGGATATGTGATATTTGTTATTTAGAAAATTTTATTTGTGAATTTAGAAAATATTATTATCAACTTAACCTAACAGAACAAGAAATGTATATACATATTTTCATTCAAAAATTACCAAATCCAATGAATTTTAAGGTACAACAAAGGTTTTAAGAAAGATTAGATAACCATACAGTTGTACATAATTTAGGTGGTCAATCATTATTATCAAATAGAATATGAACATCTTGATTATATACAAACTTATAAAGAAATGATTCATCTAGCCAGACAATATAACAATTTCCAATTATTTAAAGAAGCATATCAGATGTTAGCTCAGACTCAATATATCTATAATGAAGTTAAGAAGGATAGACAAGAAGCTTAAGATCGAATAAAATATTTTATTAATTAACTACCATGCATTGTTTATTCTGTCTCATCGAAGCAATTATTGTTTCTACCTTTTTGCATTTATGTTTTAATTATATTCAACCTTTAATTTGTTTACTTTTATGTAGTAAATATTATGTTCATCCTGATGACTTATTAGATTTCCTTTATACATGCACTCATCTATGTTATTTAGAATCATGTCTCTATTATCTATGGCAAAAATTATGTCAAGATATTTAGAATCAAATCTTCCGATCTAACCAGTCGGAATGACTTGTCCTGTATGTCATAATATTAGAGAATCCATTATAGATACCCAAGATACAATAGCTAATTATTTCGAACAAATACAGTTTTATAAAGAACATATTAATTATCTCCATTTTACTAGCATAAATCGTAGAGGCCTTACTCCCATTTATAATTCTTTAGAAATAGTCAGACAAATACATCAATTATATAGTAATTTTTTAATTTCCTTAGAAGCAGTTTATGGTCAACACCTTATTTATCATATAAGATGACTTCTAAAACTAAGGACTCTCAAATACTTGATGTAGATACATTAGAATTAACCGAATCCTTAGGAACTTTTCAAATCAATACATTACTTGCTAACGAAAAACGTAAACAAATAGCAAAAACTCAACTAGATCTTAAAACTAGACAAGATATTCAAAAACATTCTGTATTTAGAAATTTACTCAAAAGAGATAATATTATTTATTATGGAAAAATGGTTTGTGAAATCCCAATTAGAATAGATCAATGTAATGGAACTATACAAATTAATTTAATTGATCAAGAACATATCACAAAACAATTACAACAGCTTCCCGAAACAAAAAGAATAAAATATGATATATTCATCTTTCCACTATTCAGATTTTATTAAAATCAACTTTTCAAAAAGGAATTGATTCACCTATTAGAATGACAATATTAGATGAGCGAATGACTCATCTCAATGATCAAATCATAGGAATAATGAATGGAATTCTAGCATATGGAAAAATCAAATTTAACACTAGAATAAAATTAGGAATCCCTCTCATCTCTCAAGAATTAAATAATACGATTACCTTAGCCTACAAATTTTATAAAGAAAATTTAATGAGTGAAGGACAGTATCCATTTTCTATCACTTATCAAATTAGTTATGCTCTTTCCAATTCTGATCATAGTATTGAATTCAAAGATACAAATCAAATCTATATAGACCATTTATTTAGCGAAGTCGCAAAAGTAGGAACCAAATTTCAACAGAAATTAAGACCTTTACATGCTATTCAATTCCCTATAGAAGTACCAAATAATCAAACCAGAAGACGAAATTCTTTTTCAGATTCATTATCTCCATCTTCTATCCCATCATTCAATAGATCCTTCTCTTTTTCTATCCCTCGATCAATTCCAGAACCTATTAGAATTATCAATCCACCTATAAATCATAATCAAAGACAGTTAGATAATATCCAAAACCAAATTAGTACTCTGTCTACTTCTGTTCATAAAAAATTATGACTAGTTTAACTCAGCAAATTATAGAATTAGAAAATCAGCAAAATCGCTTAGAAAATAAATTAAATCAATTAGTACAGATACAAACAAAATTATTAAATGAGATTAAACAAATACAAATAGATATTCAACAAATTCAACAAAGTCAACAAAATCAACAAATTCCGCGCTTCACCCCAAAAGTGGTGAAGCAACTAGTCTCCATGGTTTAGTCGTCACAACTAAACCATGGAGACGTCCGTAAGTAATAATCACAATAAATGTTCACTTTGTAATCTATTAAGACATGCAAGAAGACATACCCAAGAATTAGTAAATCAATACCGTCAAGAAATAGACGAAGCAACTAGTCTTTTAGTTCATTATGAAGAAAGCAATGAAGAAATCCTGAAGGAGATCCATAATTAGAAGCATTAAGATATGAACTCAACGCAGTTTACAATATTTATTTATATGTCCAACGCGAATTACGATATTATAATTATTTATATAGTTTTCATCAACTTTTAAGACATTAATGGCAGAAAATCAATGTGAAATCTGTACTTTATTAAATCAATATATAATTGAAACACAATCTTTAGTCAATCATTATGATCAATTAACACTTGAAGCTACAGATCAGTTCATAAGTTATATAACACGTTATCATAATCATTATTATCTACCAGAATTAAAAGATCTTAGAAAAAATTTAGAAATAATAAACGATAGTTTTCAATTATTTATCGATGACTTAGGATTTTATTTAGGTCTACGTCAACATCATTTACAAAGAGCTCATCACAATGAGTGAAATTTAAGAAATATTAGATCAATAAGAATCATTAGAATATGTAGAACGAAATTTACAGCAACAATTAGCAAAATTAACCTCTTTTGTACAAAACTTAACTCTTAGTTCTCATGAACAAATAAATACGGCTATAAGTAATAACTCACCAAGAGAAGAAAACGATGAAGTAATTTTCGGATGGGAATCCGATCAACAGATATATATGCAAGATGATAAAAATCAAATTGAAGATAAACCCGAAAGCAGTAGAGCTAGAGAATTAGAACAGATAAGAGAATTAAAATTAAAAGATAAAATTATTGGAGATAAACCAAAAACAAAACATGAGAAAACAGAAAATCAGGAATTTTTATGTTCTAAAGGTTATTACTATAAAGGAAGTAAAATAAAGAAGTATCCCTCTGAGTATAAACCAAAACATATCACGTTAGGATCAGATGGAATACTTAATTTAGACTGTGTTACTAATCCAGAAGATTTAATCCATGAATGGACTGGCATAATACTATTATTATTACAGGTGGAAAAACCATTTGGAGATAGTCCTCAACAACATAAAGATTCAATATGGAATTTTGTTACTTACAAAACCTCAAGAATAGTACAAAGTTTTCTTAATGAAAATGAATTATCATTAAAAGCCACCCCTCATTATCAAGCAACAACAACTGACGTAGATACTTTTGAAATAATTGGAGATGAAATTTATAAAGAATTTATAGGAAAGGATATTATTTTATATAAACAAGAACATGCATTAGCAAAAAGAAGATTAGCATTACATCATTTGAATAATATGAGGATATGTGATATTTGTTATTTAGAAAATTTTATTTGTGAATTTAGAAAATATTATTATCAGCTTAACTGAACAGAACAAGAAATGTATATACATATTTTCATTCAAAAATTACCATATCCAATGAATTTTAAGGTACAACAAAGGTTTCAAGAAAGATTAGATAACCATATAGTTGCATATAATTTAGGTGGAGCAATATTAGTAACAAAAGAACTTTTAACAGAACAATGTTTAGAAATTCAATTAAGAAAAACTTTAAAGCATCAGAACATACAAATTTTTTTGTTCACAAAATGCAGAAGTACCACAACAATACGGATGTGAACCAACAAGACAAACGAAAAGAAAAAGATCAAAACCATTTAAATCTTATAAATGGAAAACATATCCTTCACATTATTTTAGAAAGAGATCATTTAAACCATTTAAGAAAACACATCATCATTATTTTCGAAAGAAACGATATCGAAAATTCAAACCCAAACAAAAATATTGTCCTACAAATAAGAAAAATTGCAAATGTTGGATTTGCAAGAAAGAAGGTCACTACGCAAATCAATGTCCTAAAAAACAAGATAACAAAAACACAAGATAACAAAAACAAAGAAAATATTCATATTTTAAATTTAGCACTACAAAATCAATTAGAACCAATAGAATCCGAATATAATACTGACTCTACCATTTCATCCTTCTATGAACAAGTAAATGGATCTGACATTGAAAGCTTATCAGAATCAACAACTGAATCCGAATGCAACTTTTATACAAGTAGTAATTAAGAAAACAAAGGTTAATGCCTATATAGGTACAAGAGTAACCATTTGTATAGCCTCAAAACAATTATCACTAGTTTGGAAAAAATTAGAAAAACCTCTACAAATCCGAATAGCAGATGGAACTTTTAAGTTTATTTGGTATGTTAGTTATTATAATAATATATTAATAGAAGGATACACCTTTGCCATACCTTTTATATACCAGCATGAATCAAGATTACCATTAATTATAGGAAATAACTTTCTCAAGTTATATAATCCTTTTTGTCAGTATTTACATTATATTACTTAAAAAACCCTTGCTATTAAAGCTATTAATCAACAATAACTTATTATTAAAATTCTAATTTATCATACATCATATTGTCGAAGACTGAAAGCTATTACAACAAAAATCAATACACTACAATTTTATCTTCTCAATAATATTTCTCTTCAATATGAAATAGAAACATTATTAGACAAAGTATGTAGTGAAAACCCTTTAGACCCTCTTAAAAATCAAAATCAAGAACTTATCGAAATCAAATTAAAGGATCCTAATCAAGAAATTAATATCAAAAATAATATTCCTTATACTCAACAAGATGTTAAAGAATTTACTCATGAATGCACCGAATTATTATCTAAGGGTATCATAAGTCCTAATAAAAGTAAGCATTCAGCACCCGCATTCTACGTCAACAATTCAGCTGAACAAAAAAGAGGAAAAAGAAGGATGGTTATTAACTATAAAAAACTCAATGAAGCAACTATAGGAAATGCATATAAACTACCAAGAAAAGATTTTATTATTAATAAATTAAAAGGACATCTTTGGTTTACCACATTAGATGCAAAATCAGGTTACTGGCAACTTAGATTACACGATAATACAAAAGAATTAACAGCATTCACTTGCCCTCCTCAGAAACATTATCAATGGAAGGTATTACCATTTGGATTAAAACAAGCACCAAGTATTTATCCACGCTTTATGGATAAAAATTTATAAGGATTAGAAGAATTTACTTTTTTTTATATTGATGACATCATTATTTATTCAAATCAGGATAAACTCGATCATTGTAAAAAGGTTAAAATTGTTTTACAACGATGTAAAGAGAAAAGATTAGTATTAAGCAAGAAAAAAGCAAAATTAGCACAACAATCTATTGAATACCTCGGTATAGAATTTCACCAAGGATATTTAAAATTACAACCTAATATTTTGAAAAAATTATCTTTATTTCCAGACAAATTAGTCAATAAAACTCAAGTTCAACAATTTCTAGGATTATTAAACTACATCTCAGATCAAGGCTTTTTAAAGGATCTTGCAAAAGAACGAAGAATTTTGCAACGAAAATGCAATACTTTACAACAGTGGCAATGGACACAAGAAGATACTAAAGCTGTTTGCAAACTAAAAGATCTATGTAAGAATCTTCCCTCTCTTTATTATTATCAATTACATGATAAATTATTAGTTCAGATTGATGCTAGTATGGACACATAGGCAGTTATGGCATGACCACCCAAACAGAAGAAATATTTTTTACGCAAATATATCAATGGAACATTCAATACAGCAGAAATGAAATATCCAGTTCATGAAAAACAAACATTAGCCTGTCTCAAAACTTTGAGAAAATGGCGTGTTGATTTATTACCAGTAGACTTTACCGTCCAGACGGATTCAAAGTATTTATGTGGATTCATAAGATACAATATAAGATCCAATTTTAATCAAGGTCATCTTATTAGATGGCAATTAGAATTATTAAAATTTAATTTTCAAGTTCAATATATCAAATTCGCTAACAATTTTCTTGCAGATATACTCACTCGTGAATGGAAATAGTTCAGCACTAATAGAAAAATGGACGTAGCTATCAAGCAATTGAAGGATACATTAACACTCAAGGAAGTCGAATTGGTCGAATTACAATGCAATACAAGTATTATCACCAAAGAAATCAATCGTCTTCGAACAACTATCTCTATGCTCGAAGAACAAGAAACAACCACCACTATAAATGATGAGCCAACTCTCTCTACGCAATCGTCAACACCAACCCAATCTAGACCAACTAACCTACCTAGTTCATCAGCACCATCTGTAATCCCTACCAAAATATTACCCATTCCTAAACACCATGAAAAGGACTCCAAAGTATATGTTATCTTCAATGGACCTATAGCTGGAATCTATGAAGAATGGCATCAAGCAGCAATCCATATTACTGGAAAAAAGGGAATTTTACACAAAAGCTTTTCTACTAAAACCGAAGCAACCAAAGCATTAGTTGATTACCAAAACCAAAACCCCTCTCTTCAACCACAATCCAAAGCGGTTTTAACCACTCCTGCAAGCAGTTCTTCTACTACAATGCAAGTATTGGGAAAAATTCCAGAAGGACATAGCATTGATCTAGAAAGAATCAATTCTCTACCTATGAAGAAAGTATCTGAGAATACTGGAGCTAAACTTATGACCTCTGCAGCATTCTGTGATTGTTTTCAAGCACTCAATGAATGGACTGATGAAATGAAACATTTTCATTATTATCCACAAAATAGAGGCAGATTTGGACCTAAAGCAGTTGTTTTTCCAGGAGCAGATCCACTCACTACCTATTTGTTATTTCAAAGTGGACTAATCGATACCTATCTGTTATTTCAGGATAAATCAATACATATTGTTGATGTTTTACTTATGTTTTTACGGAATGTTGGTGTTTGATTTTATGTTTATGCCGAATGTTTAGTTTTGACCTGTGTTTGACTTATATTCATGTGGAATGTTGATGTTTGAGTAAAGATTATGTGTTACGTTGATTTTCATTTATAGATATTTAATATAATAGGACCTAGTAGAAACAAGGGAAAGAGGATGGCAACTACCGAAGATGTTCTTGCCCCACAACAACTAAATCAATTTGACCCTATCGATGACGACAGTCTATAACAACCAATATCTACCTCAACTAATGCTGAGGGATCTTCAAGTTTATCATTGTTAATCACCAATTTTTACAGTTATACTCAAATATATATTTATATGTTAACGTGTTTTTTCTTATCATTATTCTTTTTATTGTCAAGTTCCAATACCAACATAAGAAAAAAAGGAAGAAGTATCACTAAAGGATTTGAGTTGTAATGCATGAATGTTGTAATGAACAACAACTTGTTTGTGTATATTGACCCCACGCAACTTCGTCCTATTGATAAGATCTAATCAGCAAAATTGTCCAGTGAGTTGGGAGTCATTGTCAGGAATGAGTTCTCATGCTTTCAACATACCAGGCAGTTGAAGAAAGACAACTTGCTACATAATGCTTTGGACAAAGTTTTGGTAAATTTTTAATTCATTTTATTATATGCATTACGATTTTACTTATTCAAAGAGTAAGTTAACTTATACATGTAGTTCACAGATGAAGCTAAATATTTTCGATATCGAGAACCCTGAAGTTTCAAGTTGTGTCTGTTCACTGTTGAAACAAAGGGCAAAGGATCATCATTATCAATTTCATAAATGCTACAAGTCTTTTCCTTCGGATGAGGAGGCAAGAAGAAATGTTTCAAAATGAGTGACTCCAGAAAATTGGAGTGAAATATATGATTATTGGGTCTCTATGAAGGTTAAGATTTGTCTTGATTCTCTTGATATTTCCTTATATTAATTTTGTGTTTTATTTAGGAAAAGTGTGAGAAAGCCAAGGTTAATAGAGTAAAAAATGAAAACTCGTCACAACGATGGCTCCAAATCATTTGTTGTTATATGACAAGAATTTGTAAGTGTAATGTTTAGAAGTTATTATTCTATTAGTTAATACAATATAATCTATTGTGTTCCAATTTTTTTTCATTCATATAATAGAGCCAAACTCAACTCCATAGACAAGAGTGTGATAGGATTACACTCTACAAGCTGACACACTACAAGAAAGGTGAAGGCTGGACGTCTGTAGAGACACAAAATAATTATGAAAATACAAAATTTTGAATTTTAGAATTTATTTACGTATGTAATACTAAGTCATAATATTTGAATTACATCTCAATTTTGTATTTTAAATTGTAGGACAAGATACATAAGTTGTTATAGAGATCTTTGTCTGGCGGGAATGAGCCCGATATGTATGACATTTGCAACAATGTCCTTGGTACAAATCAGGGTATATCAAACGTCATGTCCTAAGTTAATTAGTTCATCGTCGTAATGATCAACATATGTACGACGCTTTAAGAAGAGAATCAGTCACTTAAGGCTCAGTTACAATATAATGGAGAAAAGTTAGATCGTATTCAAGAAAAATTACAACATAATGAGAAAAAATTAGACCGTACTGAAAGAGAGTTGATTAAGCTAAAAAAGATAATCAAACAAATACTTGAGTCATAGTATGTCAGTAGTAGTGACGTGAGGAGTCTTAGTTTGTCGATATATTTTATCTTAAGTTTTGTAATTAACATTTAATTACATGCTTTTGTATAAAATGGATTTCATTTTTAATTATGAAATATTTTATTATTATTTAAACAATATACACCATCAATAATTACAAAATGTGACTAAATTAGAATTCAAACCATATTAAAAACAATAACGTGAACTAAAAATGTTGTTAATAATTATAAATAAATATTAAATTGGTAATAGGGAAGTTAAATTAAAAATAAATATTCGTCATTAAAAGTTTTTAGCTACAAATATGTAATCGTCACTAAATCTTTTTACCTACACTTTCCAGAATGTCTGTAATGACATTTAGATCATATGCTTTAATTTTCGAAGCTAAATATATTCTACTATGAAAATAAATCGTCAGTAAACATTATTATCTACGCCTAGGTTAACGAAACTAATTATCTTTACCTACCAAAATTAAACGGGACAATAAGTGATTTGCGACTATTTCTCCTTTCGTTGCCTATTCTTATTAGCGACAAAGTAATGATCGTAGCAAAATCTTTTGAATGATGATTCCTTTAAAATGTCGCATATAATTTTTCATTATCGGACTTTTGTGACCATTTGTTCAATGATTTTTTTGTCGCTGAATATTTTTTGTGACAATTTTGTTTCTTTTAGCATTGTTATATTTGGTCGTAAATACCCTTTTGTGTTGTACTGCGTGTACTTATAGCAAAGTCATTAATTAGTGCTACTCCAGCCGATCCGCTGCGCCACTGCTTGTATGGTTGCCGGGTTTTATAATGTTGGTGTTGGGTATTTGCAGAAGTGTCGCTAGCCCCACTAAGCTAAAACGACATGGAACAAAGCTGGCTGAGGATTGAAAGTAATGGCCTTTTGTGAAGGGTATAAAAGGTTCCATCCAACTCATTCTACCACTTGTGTCCACCGACTAGACACCTAATTAATAACCGCGTTGCGTTGTTTGGCTTTTGCAGACAAACAGCACAAATGAGAACAATAGTGTACATGTTGATGTTCTCCACTTCTCCGTGAGCTTCAGCACTTCTTCCGAATTTAATTTGAAGCTTGAATTTATATAACATGCTCTTTATAGATCTTCACGTGGCCTGGCTGTCTTCAGGCGTCTTCTTGTCTAAACAACTAACTACGCGGGTTTCAACGTACAAGATCTGATTATACAGTTCAATATAAGAATAGAATAAGGTAAAGTTCAAGATGCATGTACACATGTCCTGTCCTTAATTAATTTAAATACTTAAGTGATAAGCAATGATTACAGGATAATGAATCCCCGCTAAACGTTAAGCACCCGCATAGGGATTAAGTTCTGATTAGAACAGATTGTGCAGACTTGAAATTAAATAGAAATACCGTCCAAAAAGAATTAAATAGAAAAACTCCTTAGAGACACCTACCATTGGGCCGGTAATAATTAAGGTTTAATTACCTAATTTAGCTAATCAAGGCAAATAGATAGTACAGTACTATGTGTTTACGGAGGACCAATTAAATAGTCCATTAGAATAAATTCCTTTTAGAATATAGTCTCAAAGTTTGGTGCTGGAGCACGACCACGGAGTTTATTTAATTTGCTACGGTGAAAATGAGAGGATCTATGACTTGAAAATTGTGAGAACTTTTGTTCTTCCATAAGCATTCGAGATCAGATTTGTGTCTAGTTTTACTCTGTCTTATTCTGTCTTATAGAATCTCAGTCATTTATTTTGTGGGTCTCATATGAGACCCACATAAATAAACGACTGAAATTTATTGGACACAATAAGACACCATAATATTAGACAGGAGATCTGGACTTGAAGTATTCTTGATGGTTGCATCACCATCGTACAGTATATAAAGTGGAGAATTATATCTTTGAAAGTTGTTGGACAAATTATATTTATTATATGTAATTTAAATTTTCAAATCACAGTTTTATGAAATATACCTAAACACATATTTACTGTAATTTTCAACAACATAATAAATTCTCCACCTAATGGTTGCCTATTGTGGACAGGATCTTGTCCCTATTTTATCTCATTAAATCTTAATCATTTATTTATGTAAGATTTACAATAATTGAGATTTAATAAAATATAGTAAGAGAAAGAAGATCCGTCCCTGCCTATTGGCCCACCTAAGCCTCGCACGTGGAAGATGAAAGACCACGAGGTTAAGTTTGGTTTTTCTTGCCAGTAAACATTTTGTAGCTTAATTAACTTAGAATTGAGTCCCCAAAACTCGGAAGTGGATTGTATGTATTATTTTTATAAGTACATACAAACAATTCTCGTGTTTTATACTTGCTACGATTTTAATTTTAACGTACAGAAATACTTACTTGATTTTAGTATTGTGCCCTGTAACTCTAGACATTTTTCTTTTTATACATACACACACGTGACTCGGTCTTCCCCAGCCTGGTCCTGACAGAAGTCTACAGAAAAGTGAGCTTAATTATGTCAGTAAATCACACTATCAAACTATAAATATGTCGGGACCATGCTTCTTTGTAGCCTGTTTATGAATAAAATTGTCAAAACAATAGTAAAAAGCTGTTTGCGTAACTTGTACGTTAATACAACAAAAACGCAAAGCAGTTTCGAGTGTGATAAAAGCTAAAGCAAATTGGCTGAAAATGACACACGTCATTGAAAACTTGCGACTAGTATGTATGTATATACATACGTAGTACCTAGTGATGAACAAGATCACTGAAGTTGAAGTTAAATTGACAAACACACACATAATAGTACTTCCAAATAAGAAAACACAAGTACTCTAAACTAAAAAAAGAAGATAAACGAATCTCATTTTGAAAGAAAACTGTCGAAGACACACGCAATTAAAGGGTTCCGGATGTAAATACAGGGTCTTTTCTTTCTTCCGTTGTTAGTGTTTAGATATTGATCTGTGAAAAACAAAGGTTTGAGGCCCATTGAACAGTGGGCTATCTATTTGCAGACTTTTGAAAGCTCTAAAAGCCCACCTTGTAAAAGCCTCGGGAAAGGGGTAATTGTACTTGTATTTGAGAATCCTAATTACACTTTTGAGTTAATGTTTAACTAGTGTTATTTTTCAAAAAATATTAAATGTCTATTATACTATTTGATACAAGCAATACAAACAACAAATACTTTTACCGGTGTATTCAAATGGCATAAAACTTATTTATTTCAATTAGATATATCATTACCAAAAAAAAAACCTCTCGATTACTTAAGAGCAAAACCGCGTACTATCAGATCTTTTCAAATATCACGATTTAGTAGGATTACAACTAGATATTAATGATAATGATCATAATATCATTACAAAAATTTATAAATGATAATAAAGAAGAAACCCTTTTTACATGCTATTTTAATGGTTATTATTCTCTCTTGAAAGTCCAAACATTTTCTTCCATCAAAAGAAGTTTTTTTTAACACTT
>JANKYE010000005.1:22181284-22192064 GCA_032467995.1 Erythroxylum dillonii | reverse complement strand
TTTTGATGATCCAATGGAGTTGGGATTTGAGAATTGGATAAGTTGAACTTGGTGTTGGAGTGATTATGAAGTGTTTTGGCAAGGGAATAGATGAATTTTGGAAGATTGGAAGTGTTTGTGATGTTAGGTTGAAGATTGGAGGCTTTGGAGAGGCATTGGGGGCTTTGGGGAGCCCTAATGTCCGTTAAACGGACATGGGTGCCCATTGAACAGATCTTCTCGGGTGTAAATACACCCTTTGGCCAGTCCATGTCCGTTAAACGGACATGCATGTCCATTTAACGGACCTTCTCTAGTCATTTTGTCACCCTTCACCCGATACATGTCCGTTAAACGGACATCCATATTCGCTGGAAAGATTGTGATTTTTGACTTTCTTATAGGCAGAATCTGACTTTGTGGTCTACATGAAAGTTGTATCTCTAAATGTCTTCTTTCTAAAGGTCCAAAAATGAACTCAATCCGACATCTAGATTAAAAGTTATGGCACTCGCGCCAAGATATGTTCAAATTGATTTAGGGTATGAATATGGTTTATTCTTTTGAGCATAACTCCATCCAACCTCCAATTGAAGTGATTTTTAGACCAATAGATTCCTAAGATATGTATCTTTCTGCCCATAAAAATTTGTACAATTTGGAGCTAAATTGAGGAGGTTTGTACTAAAACAAGTGAGAGGTCGGTTAGGAGAGCATGATTGGAGTATGTACACTTTTTGGTATCTTGAGGATATCTTGAGCTATACAACTCCGATTGAGGTGTTTCTTTCTTCAAAACAAATTAGAGACTTAGGGTTACCTTTTTTGTGAAGAGATCAAGTTGTGATTTTGATGTTTGACTAGTGTACACTTGCCACCAATATGGAATGATAACAAATCACCTACAGGGTTTTCAAGAACAAGGTTCAGGACTCCGTACGTTGGGCTCCAGAAACGGGGTCCAACATATATCACTTGATTAACTATCACTTTCCTCCTCCAAGTAGTTAATTTTTATAAGTTTCCAAATAGGGGAGCGAAATTTAATGATATTGGATTCAAGGGGAGTATTAGATATATATATATTCTATTAAATATTACATGTGGTTGAAAATTGAATAACTATTGGATATGTTTGATAATTGAATATATTTTTATCATACCAATTTTCTTTTGTTGTTGTGTTGAAAATTATCATGATTTCTCTTGTAATATTTTCGTGTATGAATTGAGGGGGAGTTAATGAAAATATTGTAAATATGTACACTTAATTTCATCATTGCCTTTTATAATATCATAAAATATTTTATCAACATCAAAAGGGGGAGATTGTTAAACCAAGGTAGGCTCAAATCAATGTTTTGATGAAAACAAAATAAAAGTACCACTAACAAGTTTTATATTTTATAAAAGCAATATGAGATAAAATTATAGCCATGTATATATCAAAAGAAATTTTATAAAGTTTGATAGTTGTAGTTTATATTATGCTTTGGTAGGTAATTTAGTATGTTCATAGGTGTTAATTAGATGATTATTGCATGTTTAGGTTTAGAATTATTTTAATGTGATTGTTTGTTTATGTTTAAGTATTCTGTGATTTAGGGCATGATTGTGGTCCTTAATCTTGTGTTTTTTTAGGTGTTTTGATTTGTTTGTTAGTGAATGAAACCAGATAAATGAAGATTGAAGGAAGCTAGAACATGCTTAGGCTAAAAGGAAGGGTTACGATCGTGACATGAATGTCATGGTCATGACAAAAGACCCTCCATAGGGTCATATCATGATCGTGACAGAAGATCTTTATGTTGTGTCATGATCGTGACAAACACTCGCCAGACTCGGGGTTGTTGATTTGTTTTGATATTTTAAGGTATTTGTAGACAATATGACTTGGGTAAGACCTAAATTTAACCTAATTCATACATTAACTATTTAAGAATATAACCCAAAAACACCTAGACTCCATCTTATGGAATTAAGAAAGAAGAAAGGGAGAGCAAAACGAGAGAAAGAGGAGAAGCAGTTGTCCAGCTAACTCTAGACCAGTCCAATCAAGTTTTTTCTCTCTTTCTTTTGTTTATTTCCTTTATATTGATGTATGAACTGGGATTGAGAATTTTGTTCATGTTGATGTTCTAATTTCATATTAGGATTTTTTTCTTGACTTATTTTGTGACTTGATTATTTTTTATTTCAACGAAATGTTTTGGGTATTGTGATATTAATGTTTGCCTATGCTTCGATAATAAATTGAGAGAGTAAGTTGGTAGTAATTCAATTAGGTTAGGTAATGAGAGTTAACAACCTAACAAGTCACATAATTATCAAATCAAAAATCATACGAAGAGAGATCTTATGTGAGAATCTGATTATCCGATAGATAGCTTAAAAACTTCTTGAAAACATTAGGTTGTTTTGTTAATCAAGAGATTGCAAATCTAGAATTTTAGAATCAATTAGGGATTATTAATTAGGTTTAAATGACTAGGTCTTGAGAGAGACTAATCAACCCTTCAAAAATCTAGGATAGATACCGATTGAATGAAAAATGGTTAAGGTAGCAAAATGACAATAGAATGAATCTTATACTGTCATAATTGATCATTCTTGTTTTATTATGGCAACTCAATTGTTAAGTGGTTAAGTGTTGGACCCTGAGCTTTTCTTGAAATTTTGAAGTGTCAAGTGACATGAAATGAGAAAATTACAACGAATAAAGAAAAAGAAAATTAAGAATATGAATTGTTAGATGAGATTAAGATAGGCGAAATATGCTTTTGTTATTGAGGTTTATGTTAAAGTATGACCTAAAATGGCGTTTGAAGTTTAAATGAGATTGTTAGTGAATAAATTGCTTTAATGGAGTTGAAAAAAACAAGAAATAAAGTGAAAAAGTGTGAAAATTTTGAAGAGTTAAGAAAGTTTGACTTTTTGGGGATGAATAGTTGACTTTTTGATTTAGGCAGAATTTGAGAAAATGGTCTTCATGAAACTTGTAGTTTCTGTCAAAAGCTTTCTGCCGATATAAAGTTTGATATTTTTCAATATCGGGAGTAAAAGTTATGATCAGTCAAAGTTAAGTGTTATTTTTGCTTTGTGTTTTGTAAAAAATGTCTCTAAGTGTACATTTAGATGTACTCGACTTTGAGGCCACTCGTCATACGGATTTGGTCTGAATTGGAGTAAGTAGTCTACATGAAAGTTGTAGCTCATCTGTCAATCTTTCCGACGATATAAAGTATGTAATTTTTGGATGTGGGAATTGGAAGATATGAACTTTGAAAGTTTGGATATTGTATAGGATGTCAATAACAGGGCAGAATCTTTGACTGAAAAATTAACCCAGTTAGAGGTTGAAACTGCCTTTAAGTTCTTCATGAAAGTTGTAGATTATGTTTGTATCTTTCTAGTGGTGTAAAAGTATGCAATTTTTAGAACATAGAATGTGGAGTTATGATTTTTACAAGTTGTTGTACTGTTTTAGTAAGATCTTTAGTGGACAGAACCTTTGATTGGAAATTTGACTCCCTTAGAGGTCAAATTAATTTTTCTGTCCTTTATAGGATTGTAGAGCTTCCTTTGAGCTTTTTATTGATACCAAAATTGTCAAATTTGGAGCTCGGGATTAAGAGTTTTGATTTTTGGAAAATTCAGTTTTATCAATATATTTGAAGTTTCGTTACCTTGGTTGTAATCCGACCCTTTTTCAATGTTTTGTTTATAATTTCTCCGTCCGACAACTGATTGATTTGGTTTTCAAAGCGTTGGATTCCTAAGAAAATTAATTACATTTTCATGGGAAATTATGATTTTTAGGAGATTAAATGGAAAGAGATTGTTTGAACCAAAGTGAGAGGATTGGTTAAAGGTTATGAGTTAGATAATTTTCTGAGCATGGTTCAGTATTTTGCGAAATTCGGGATCTGTAATTGAATTGATTCTTGAGGTAAAATAAAATTGAGACATGGGGCTACAAATCGTGTGAAGGGATCGAAGTTCAATTTACCCCCTAAGGTGTTCAATTTCTAGAGTGAAGTTTGACGTAATATTCAGTCGTGGTTAAGTTCAGGTCTGAAAGTATTTTGGCCATAACTCCTTCGTTTCTGAACCGATTTGAGCGTTTTTTATGTCGTTGGAAACGTAAGACATAGAGGAACACTTCTCTAGAAGGAAGTGTTACCAAACTATGTCATTTACTTGCTCAAAATATCGAATGAAGATGTCAGTTTTTCAAGAATGCTTAAGGAAAAATTTTGGAAGTTTACTTAAGTTCTTATGTTAGAAGGCTATAAGAAAGGGGCATGATGGTCTTTTAGCAATCATTAAAGAGGAGGATTGAGTGTTGTCGTTTCAGAGGGCTGGAGAAACACGATAATAAGCAGAAAAAGAAAGAAAGAAACGAAGAAGAAGAAAAGAGGGAGAGAAGAGAGAAGCGTCGGATGAAGAAGAAGAAGAAGAAGAAGAAGAAGAAGAAGAAGAAGACATAGCTAGGGTTCGAATTTTTATGGCATTCCAAGGGTTTTTGCTGCTTCTTTAAGAGGGAAAGGATGGAAGAGCATGAAAGCTTCCTAAGGAACAAAGAAATTTCGAATTTGGTGGAAGAAGATGAAGGTACGTGATGATTTTACACTTTGAATTTTTTAGTGAGATTTTGGTTATTTGGCTTAAGATTTATATGGATTTGAGATTTCTAAAATTAATTGAAGTGATTATGCTATGATGGTGTTCAATTTTGGATGATTGACTAATTAGAGTTTATGCCCAATTTTTGTGATTTGGAGATTTTGGAAGTTTTTGATTTAGATGGCTTCGATATATAAGGGATTGGTGTTTCTTAAGCTCAATTTGAGTAATTAAGATTTTTTATGATGTTGAATTTGGGTGAATTTGGTTTAGGGAATTTTAAATTTGATAAAAGAAGAAAGGCTTTGGAGAATTGAGGCGTAAATCAAGTTTCAAGCATAGAATCGAGGTGGGTACCATATTTATAAGTTGAATTATGAATTATCTATGTGTTTTTGAAAAATAAGGAAAGCAAAAATATTTTTTAATTTATTAACTTCGAAAATATTGTTTAATTTATTAATTTCGAATAACTAAAATTATTGTTTTGGAATGATTTAAGAAAGTGCTAAAATTGTTTAAACTCATTGTTTTTGAAAAATCAAGAAAGCAAAAATATTTTTAAATTATTATTTAAGAAATTGCAAAAAATTGTTTGAATTTATTGTGTTTGAATTATTGAGTTTTTAATATTAGAATTTGTGTGATATCATGATTTTGTTAATGATTTGGAAATTTCTAAAGTGTTGCATTCTTTGATTTTGATAATTGAGAATTCTTTTTGTTTGAATGATTGGAAAATTTTTATGAGAATTTTGGTTGAATTTGTAAATGATAGTGAGTTTGAATATGACAAATGTTTGAAAAAATTTATGATTTCTGAATATTGTTGGAATTATTTATAAAATGTTGTTTATGAAAATGTTTGAAAAATTATGATTTCCGAATATTTTTGGAAGTGCTTATAAAATATTGTTTATGTAAAGGTTTGCAAAATTATGATTTCCGAATATTTTTCAAGTTGTTTATAAAGTAGTGTTTATGTAAATGTTTGGAAATTATGATTTTTGTATGATTAAATCCCTCGCTTTTGGAATAATTTTAGAAATTTGTTATATGTTCAATTATTTAAGAAATTGCAATTATTAATTCCGAATGTTTTTAAGAATTGTTACAAGTTTTAAATGTTTGATAAGTTACGAGAATTTCTGAAATTATGTTTATTTTTGGATTATAAGTCAATTATGTGATTTTGAAAAATCAAGAAAGGAAAATATTTCTGAAATGTATTGATTTCGAATGATTTAGAAAAACTGATACAAAGGTTTAATTCCAAGTTTCAAATGATTTGTGAAATTATGTTTATTTTTTAATTATAAGTCAATTGTGTGATTTTGAAAAATCAAGATAGGAAAATATTTCTGAAATTTATTGATTTCGAATGATTTAGAAAAATTGATACAAAGGTTTAATTCCTTGTTTTCAAATGATTTGTGAAATTTATTGAGAAATTTAGAAAGTATTGAATTTTATTGTTTCCGAATGTTTTGGAAAATGTTACAAGTTTTAAATGAATTGAGGAATTAAGAAAGGTTCTGAAATTCATTGATTTTGTATTGATTTAAGAAATCGCTTAAATTGTTAAATTCGTTATTTGCGACAAATTTGATATATTATTAAAATTGTTTCAGGTAATTTGAATAAAATGATTTTAATTGTTACATTCATTGATTTTTGAAAGTATTGATAATATTGAGATAATTGTTAAATTTATTGTGTTTGAAGGTTTTAATAATTGTTATAATTTTTGCATTCTAGAATAATTGCGAATTGCGAATTGCTATTTGAGAATTTCTATGTGAAATTATGTGCATTTTGGGAATGTCAATTTGTTTGATATGGCATTGTGTTTGAATCATTTGATGATTGCTAAAAATGTTGCAATCTTAAATGATTGAAATTATGTTATATGAATTGGTTGATGTGATGATATTTTGAATGTCAATGTGTCTAATACGACACGATATGGACACTAAGTTTTTTTCGAAATGTGCCTTCGAGCAAATCCAATTTTTCAAGTGTGAAATATGTGATATATGGGTTTGGTTAGGTCCCATAAGTATGAGTCAGTGCACTGATCTCCTTTCTATAGGCTTCTCTCACCTGCTCGCTAGTGGCACTGGAGTTCCGATTTCGGACTCCCATAAGTTCACGGCTGCACAGAACCGCTATGTGGGAATGTGCAGTACGTTCCGTTTTGGACCAACTCAAATCGTTTGATGTGTTATATGTTTTGATTTGTTTACTTTGTGATGCATTTTTATGTGCTACATTCATGTTTTGACAAATTGTTCATGAATTGTTAAAAAGAATTTGCGAAGTTTGAAAAGTGAGAAATTGGGGTTTTTATTCGAGAAATTTTTGAAATCGTTTAAAAATGTTTGAAAAGTTGAAAAGTTAAAAAATAAGCATTTTGGCAAAAGTTTGTGAAAATTGATTTTTGCTTGTTTGTCGATTTATAAATGTGTTATCCAAGAGCTATTTCAGCTCACCCCCCTTTCATCCCCATCTCCAGGTTTTCGAGTAGGAGATTGGATGGAAGACGATAAAGACATCAGTATGATCTTTGCATGTTTTTGTATTATGTGTAAAGTTTGATTTTAGTATTGGATTTGTATATGGCTTAGAAAGCCATTAAAGTTTGTAGGGTATTCATTTCGAAATGTAAATAAATGCTGAAATTGAGTATGGATTTGAATTATGATTGTGTAGGAATATGATTGGTTCAGGTTTGATTTAGATGAATATGATTGGAATTGTATATGAATTGAATTGATTTCTGATTATGGGTTTTGATTGAGACTTATTGAAGTGTTTAGGTTTAGAATTGTGTTTGCTTGTGCTGGAATTCCGAACGGGAGGTCCGATGGTGGTTTTTAGGGTTGGATGTGATTATTGAAGTGTATTTTGAACCCTTTGCAAGTTTGGGTTTATTAAAATACAGCCGTTATGCTGCCCAATTTTCGTTAAATTGGGTGGGGTTGGTTTGCATTTTTAGTCAGGTGCGAGTTGTATGGAAAATGAAATAATAGGAATTTGTTTAAATTGATGAATTATGAGATATAATTGTTTAGGGATAAAATTTCCGAATAAGGAAATTATATGGTTTTGATTGTATAAGATTGATTACAAGTGAAAGAATAAAAAAAATTTATCCAAGTTTTTGAATTGGTTTAGTCTAGGTCTTCCAACGCGTCGCCTTTCTACAATTATTTGTTCGCGGATGTCATCGATTTGCTTTCGTTCGATTTGAATTCGATTTTTGTTTGTTTGCTGCCGAATTGGATTTCGCTTTATCACTTCCGGAATCACTTTGTTTCCGCACGCGTATGATCGCGTTTGCTTTTGATTTACTTCCGCACTTTGTTTTGGTTCATCATTTTGTTATTCGTTTTGCTTCGGCCCAAAGCGATTTGATCTGTTCTTTTGTTTCATATTTTGGTTACCGTTTTGTTTTCTGGTTGGGGTCCGGTTCTGAGATCGGGTCCCAACATAGATGGTATCAGAGCCCAGTAATAGGATCTTACTTGGCGCATATGTTTGTTAAGAGTTTAAAATGGATAGATTTGAGTTAGAAAGAATGTGAAACTGATGTAAATGATCCGTAAAAAAAATTGTTTGAAGGATTAAATTGATGGTTGGATTAAGGTGACAAAATATGATTGATTTTAGGAATGTGTTACGGAAATTGAGATTAGAATTTCTTGATGAATTGGGATAAATTGATTTGACTATGCTTTTGTGATATAAAAAGAATACATATTTGACAGAGGAGATGAATGATAGAAATAAATGGATGGAAGTTCAAAAAGGTGATTTTTGAATGATGATCGGTCCATATTAAGGTTCATTTAGAATTGGACAATTGACTGGTAAGAAATAGTGATTTGATATGATATTAGAGTCATAAGCACAAGAAGAGAAAATTTGTGAAGAAATTTAGAAATATGTATGATGAGAAATTAGATAAGAAAGTGATCGATGAAAAATATTAATTGAGAGAATGCGTTACTGGGTGATTTCTTAAGTTAGAATTTCGAAGACGAAATTCTTTTAAAAGGGGGAGAAATGTTGGACCCCGAACTTTTCTTGAAATTTTGAAGTGTCAAGTGGCATAAAATGAGGAAATTAGAATGAATAAAGAAAAAGAAAATTAAGAATATGAATTGTTAGATGAGATTAAGATAGGCGAAATATGCTTTTGTTATTGAGGTTTATGTTAAAGTACGGCCTAAAATAGCGTTTGAAGTTTAAATGAGATTATTAGTGAATAAATTGCTTTAATGGAGTTGAAAAAAACAATAAATAAAGTGAAAAAGTGTGAAAATTTTGAAGAATTAAGAAAGTTTGGCTTTTTGGGGATGAATAGTTGATTTTTTGATTTAGGCAGAATTTGAGAAAATGGTCTTCATGAAACTTGTAGTTTCTGTCAAAAGCTTTCTGTCGATATAAAGTTTGATATTTTTCGATATCGGGAGTAAAAGTTATGATCAGTCAAAGTTAAGTGTTATTTTTGCTTTGTGTTTTGTAAAAAATGTCTCTAAGTGTACATTTAGGTGTACTCGGCTTTGAGGCCACTCGTCGTACGGATTTGGTCTGAATTGGAGTAAGTGGTCTACATGAAAGTTGTAGCTCGTCTGTCAATCTTTCCGACGCTATAAAGTATGTAATTTTTGGATGTGGTAAATGGAAGATATGAACTTTGAAATTTTGGATATTGTATAGGACGTCAATAACAGGGCAAAATCTTTGACTGAACAATTGACCCAATTAGAGGTTGAAACTGCCTTTAAGTTCTTCATGAAAGTTGTTGATTATGTTTTTATCTTTCCAGTGGTGTAAAGTATGCAATTTGTAGACCATGGAATGTGGAGTTATGATTTTTACAAGTTGTTGTAATGTTTTAGTAGGATCTTTAGTGGACAGAACCTTTGATTAGAAATTTGACTCCCTTAGAGGTCAAATTGATTTTTCTATCCTTCATGGGAGTTGTAGAGCTTCCTTTGAGCTTTTTATTGATACCAAATTTGTCAAATTTGGAGTTTGGCATCAAGAGTTATGATTTTTTGAAATTTTGGTTTTATCAATATATTTAAAGTTTCGTTACCTTGGTTGTAATCCGACCCTTTTTCAATGTTTTGTTTATAATTTCTCCGTCCGACATGTGATTGATTTGACTTTCAAAGCATTGGATTCCTAAGGCAATTAATTACATTTTTTTTGGAAATTATGATTTTTAGGAGATTAAATGGAAAGAGATTGTTTGAACCAAAGTGAGAGGATTGGTTAAAGGTTATGAGTTAGATAATTTCCTGAACATGATTTAGTATTTTGCAAAATTTGGGATCTATAGAGATCCAATTGAATTGATTCTTGAGGCAAAATAAAATTGAGACATGGGGCTACAAATCATGTGAAGGGATCAAAGTTCAATTTACCCCTTAAGGTGTTCAATTTCTGGAGTGAAGTTTGACGTAATGTTTAGTCGTGGTTAAGTTTAGGTCTGAAAGTATTTTGGCCATAACTCCTTCGTTTCTGAACCAATTGGAGCGTTTTTGGTGTCGTTGGAAACGTAAGACATAGAGGAACACTTCTCTAGAAGGAAGTCTTACCAAACTATGTCATTTACCTGCTCAAAATATCGAAGGAAGATGTCAGTTTTTCAAGAATGCTTAAGGGACAATTTTGGAAGTTTACTTAAGTTCTTATGTTAGAATGCTATAAGAAAGGGGCATGATGGTCTTTTAGCAATCATTAAAGGGGAGGATTGAGTGCTGTCGTTTTAAAGGGCTGGAGAAACACGATAATAAGCAAAAAAAGAAATAAATAAATAAGTTGCATCTCAATATGTCAGTTCTAATTTTGAAATGGAGTTTCCTTAATTATATTTGAAGATCATGAATTTTAGTCATAATTTTAATTTGTCATCCAAGTTGGTGAGTGTTGGTGAGATTAGTTTGTCTGGTTGGTAGTGATGAGAAGGTAACAATAAATTAACTTTTATAATGCCATAAAGAACCAAAGGCAGCAATCAAGGCCAATCTAATAAATAGGTCTTCCTTGTATACATCTTATGTAACAACCCACTCCCGCGTGATCCGAACCCGACATCGTTGGTGATATCCGAGTCCGTGCCCCGTGAGGGTGGCGTACTACATCAGTCAGTCGAAACTCA
>JANKYE010000005.1:22157006-22169703 GCA_032467995.1 Erythroxylum dillonii | reverse complement strand
ATATGATGAAATTGTAATATTTTAAATATTTTGTATTATTCTTAATTTTATATTTGTATGATGATAATTGTCTTTTTTCCACATTAATTGTGGTTATTATTTATATGTGAAATATTTAAAATTTTTTGTTATTTCATATTAATTATGATTATTATTTATTATTATAATTTTTGGAAACATGATTTATTTAAACTTATAAAGTATACAGTACAACTGTACAATATGACAATGGACTATTTTGAAATTTCTTTAAAAATTTAGGGACTATTTCATAATTTTAAAAAAATTTTCGAAGCAGTATTCAATATTAACCGGTACTGGTATAGTACCGTACTAGAACTCAATCTGATATCGGTCTAGTACAATATTCGCAAGATTACTTTACATCGTGGATGCTTACCTTTAACATCTCTATTTTATATTTTAACTCAAAATTTTTACCAAAATTATTTTAAAATCTTAATTCTGCGTTTCTCTTCTTTAATTCCGCATAAGAAACAAACTCTCGTTTCAAGTAAATTTATAACTAAAGTTACTTTAATTATTTAAAATTATTTTAATTATTGCTTTTTTCTAATCCCATATTACAAATAATTTTGTTTTGTAGAGAAGAAATAATACGCAAATAAAATAAGACTCAATAATAAGGGAAAAAACATATTATAATGTGGTAATTTTGTGTCATAATGTCGATTAATAAGAAGTTTTATTACATTCCAATTCTTCATCGATTTTCTTTTTGGCTCTATGTTTCTCTTGTCCTGATTACATATATGTATTCAAGCATATATATATATATACACACTCACACACGGATATATGAGGAAGCTGCAGAGCTCCAAATCTCATCTATTTATCAAACCAAAAACCCCATTTTCTTTCCCAATCTATCTTCTAAAATCGATCTCTTTGCAATCTGAATCCCTCCACATCGATCCAAGTAGGGAAAGAGCATGTCTTCACTTGTTTCTCTTTTTTTGAAAAAGAATGAATCTTGTTATTTGAGTCCCGTAGTTTGCTTATTGTCTGTCTGATTAGATGCAATTTGATTTATTCGTTTGGTTTGTTTTCTTGGGATTCGTTGGGCGTTCCAATTTGGAATATTTGATTAATGAATTTGTTAAGACTGTTATGATTTTGATAGAATAATAAATAATTGATTGAATAGAAATTAGGAGAAAATAGAAAGAGATCATGCCAGGATTAGCGCAGAGAAATGAGCAATTCAGTAGTGGGTCATCTGGAGTTTACTCGATTTCTGCAAATGGATTCTGGTCAAAGCACCGCGATGATGTTAGCTATAATCAGCTACAAAAGGTACGTGATTGCGTTCCTGTTATATCTTTTTTTTTGGTTGAATCGTTTTCTGGGTTTTCTATTCCTGGATTGAATTGGATCATTTTGTCTCATTCATTGGATGATAATCTGGGTTTCAATTGGATCTTGCAGTCATACCTTTTTCAGTTAGTCTTTGATTGATGGGTTTGATGTTTAACTTTTCTTTTGGGGTTTATTTGTAGATCCAGTTCACCTTATTATTTGTGTTCACCTTTTCTGTTCATCACTTCTTTGTCCGATTGAACTTTGGTGGCAGTTTAGTAAGATTGGTCGTAGTGTGGCAATTTTCATTTTGGTGAATGATGACTCTTTGTGGTAATTGATATTGAACTCAGCCCTTGAAAATGGGAGGCTTTGTGGGCTAACTTATGGGATAATTTCCAACATTCTGGGAGTTTGGTTGCATCATTTTTTGGGAGTGGGACTGAATAACTGATTTTAAACTATGAGTCTCTCTAACAAGGGCTGCTAATGTAATGGCAGTTGTCTCTTTTAATTTTCAATACACTCACATTATGGTTGATCGGAACGTTTGGAATTATGTGTAGATTTGAGATTCTTTTCATGGGAAATCTTCTGAGGAAAAGCTGATATAGCCGGTGGCTGTGTATGAAAATTAAAGAATTAGTTTGATAACTTCTGTTCCTAGGAATTTCACCTTTCTTTGAGAGACAAAGGGATGGGAAATCCATTTTGTCTATTCTAATAAGTACCAAATTGGATGGGATAATAAATAACTACCTTTATGTTTTGCATTTTAATTCTAAGTTGACTAAAAATTTTCAAAGTTCTGAAGTTGTAACTGTATGAAGTTTCTACAACTGTGGCACAGTTCTGGTGTGAGTTATCGTCACAAGCACGGCATAAGCTTCTGCGTATTGACAAGCATGCCTTATTTGAACAAGCTCGTAAAAACATGTACTGCTCAAGATGTAACGGGCTGTTGCTTGAAGGATTTTTGCAAATTGTTATGTATGGCAAGTCTTTGCAGCAGGAGGGTGGTGGGAGCCTTCCATGCAGCAGACTAGGAGACTCGAAAAATCAGAGTGATGGTGAACTTAATACTGATAATGGACGTCAAGATGAGATACATGATCCATCTGTCCATCCTTGGGGAGGTCTAACCACCACACGTGATGGATCCTTAACACTATTGGACTGCTATTTGTATTCCAAGTCCCTTAAGGGACTCCAGAACGTGAGTCTCATTTAATATTATTGTTTATATTGTCATTCCTTTTTTTTTTCTTTTGCTTTAGTGGTTGATGTTCCACATGAAATTAGGTATTTGACAGTGCACGTGCAAGAGAACGGGAAAGGGAGTTACTCTATCCTGATGCTTGTGGTGGTGGAGGTAGGGGATGGATAAGCCAAGGGATGGCAAGTTATGGTAGAGGGCATGGAACAAGAGAAACATGCGCATTGCACACTGCCAGACTATCTTGTGACACATTGGTGGACTTCTGGTCTGCACTTGGAGAAGAGACGCGACTCTCCTTATTAAGGATGAAGGAAGAAGATTTCATTGAGAGGCTCATGTATAGGTGTGTGGTCAGTGAATTGCTTGTTTATAAAGCCAAGTACTAGAATTTAATGGAAGTTGACCAAATGCTTTTCTTGCAGTTTGGTTTTAACATAATCTCCCCCCCCACCCCCCCCCCCCCCCCAAAAAAAAAAAAAAAAAACCAATTGTTCTGATATATTTGACGTAGAATAGGAAGAAGTTTTTAGCTTGCTTCTTTCTTTGAGCACTCTTTAGAGTTCTAGTTCTTATTTTTTTTCAGGTTCAACTATTCACTGACTATTTAATCTTCAAAGATAGGCTTATTTGTGATGTATGATGTTAGTGAGAAAATAAATGGATGGCTGGAATTAGGACATAACTGATTACCTGCCTCATACTTTTTAATATGGGTTCATGTGTACCAGGATTGACAGTTTGACCTTTATATTGTGAAAAACCACCTCATTTCTGCTACTCAGCTATGTTTTCTCAGTAATCAAATGCTTGTAATGAAAAACAATTTCCTTGGTCTACTTGAGTTTGTAACTTTTATATTTATGGCTAGTCATGGTTCCTAGGTGGTCTAATACATCCTTAGAAATCATCCTGTGAACCAACTTTGTTGCAGCTACAATTTTCACAATTAACAGGAAGAGTAGGGGAAGATGATTTCGTACTTTGGGGGATTGATTTGATGATAGTGGAGATAGGGAAGTTGTCCCATCCCACTATAATGTGTTTATGAGTTTTTTTTTTTCTTTCACCAAACCTGTATGTTCAGCACAAACTAGGTTGGTTTTAGGCTTCTTAGATTTTCAGGTGATATTTGGGAGAGGCCTTGATTTGAGAAGATGTTTGGATGACATAAGGAAGAAACGGTTGGGAAAAAGCTAAATTATTGTATTCATATTTTGGAAGTAGCGGAAAGATGTGTTCTTGTTGTTTGCTCATCAAGTTGCCGATATTTTCTGTTGGTTTCTGTAATTTTTGTTATAATCATGATTATAGTCATAGGTTTAAGGTTGTAGAGTGTTAACTTTTTTCTGGATTAGAGCAATACTTGCTCAAGAAATTTCTTTTCAATCATCGGCAACATGTGCAATCTGTCAAAGCCAAAAATATTGGTTCATTTTGTCAGAAATATAGTTTGATGTGAAGGCACTCTAACAAGGATAAGATGATGCTGGATTTACAAGAAATGTTTTTGGATATGAGTAGTTTCCCTGACAAGGACAAACATTCTATAAAAAGAGAGTGATGTTGGGGGTATTTAATATTTAAGTGAATGAAATTAATTTTTTCCGTTGATTTTTGTGAGTATGAGATCACCATACTTTGCATATTAGGCTTTACATTAGGCATGCTCTTTCGCTGAAGATTTCAGTTCAAATTGCTTAATCCAATTCCGTTTCTGTGACATGCGATTTCTGTGACTTTGGACTTGTAAATGGTTTTTGGATTTTATATATGAATCTAGCTTAAATCAGAATCCTAGATTTGATGTGGACAATATTACATCTTTATCTTTTATTCCTTTCATCGTCAGGAAATTATTTGTTAGTTGTAACATTATAAAATTACGGAGAGTTTTAACAGATTTGTTATCTGGTTCTAGTTTTCCTGTTCTTGCTTTTATCCTTAGGGTTCGAATTCTGCATGTTTGATGTTATTCAGTGACTCTTTTTAATTAAAAAAAATTACTCCACAGGTTTGATAGCAAGAGATTTTGCAGAGATTGTAGAAGGAATGTCATACGTGAGTTCAAGGAGCTAAAGGAGCTGAAACGCATGCGGCGAGAAACTCGCTGCACGAACTGGTTTTGTGTTGCTGATACTAGATTCCAATATGAGGTCATTCTTTAGTGCAATATATGTTACTTCCTGAAATGAGTTAAAGATTATCAAGAACAAGTGACATTTTATCTTCTTTAATGAAACAAATGTTACATCTTTATATAAGCTTTGAAGTGGATTTGCATAACAAATTTTCTCCACTATTTTACCAGGTGTCAGATGATTCTGTACAAGCTGATTGGCGTCAAGCTTTTGCCGACTCTGATGGAGCATACCATCATTTTGAATGGGCAATTGGAAGTGGGGAGGGAAAAACTGACATCCTAGAATTTGAAAATGTAGGCACGAATGGAAACGTCCAAGTCAGTGGCCTGGATCTTACTGGTTTGACTTCGTGTCATATCACCCTCAGGGCTTGGAAATTAGATGGCCGGTGTAATGAGTATTCTGTAAAAGCTCATTCATTAAAGGGTCAACAATGTGTGCATTGCAGGCTACTGGTAGGTGATGGTTTTGTTACTATCACTGAAGGGGATAGTATCAGAAGGTTTTTCGAGCATGCTGAAGAAGCTGAGGAAGAAGAGGTAATTTGGATTCTGTGGGCTTTAGCTAATTCCTATTCTTTTTCCTTTTATGTTTTCACTGGGCTGTTTAGAGCCATATTTGGACTCTTAAAATTTATTGTAAATTCTTGTACACTTCTAGGATGATGATTCCATGGACAAGGATGGAAATGAGCTAGATGGAGAGTGCTCCCGTCCCCAAAAACATGCGAAGAGTCCTGAACTTGCTCGTGAATTTCTTCTGGATGCTGCAACTGTTATTTTCAAGGAACAGGCATGTCTATATTGTTGCAATGTGCTTGCTATCCTATCTGATTGTTAGCTGAAAAATTGCTAGTTTTCTGGACCCACTTCTCAACATGGAATTTATTAACATACATGGATTTTTAATGTCTAAATTTTGCATAGTTTTGTCCTTTTTCTGATAGATGGACCATCATGTGTTCTTATAGTAGGAAAATGTAGGATCAACTGTTTGATTGGGAGGGGTGACTACAAGGTCATTGTACTTTATCTATGGAACAGTAAGTATATTTTGTAGACGTAGCAGCCAATTGAGTGTGAAGATAGCCATTATCAAAATTCTATGTGCATGACAAGACAGTTTGTAGCTGTTCTACTTGAATTTGGCATGCTCAACAGATTGTGTGTATTTGCAGGTTGAGAAGGCATTTAGAGAAGGAACTGCGCGCCAAAATGCACACAGCATCTTTGTTTGTCTTGCTTTAAAACTTCTGGAAGAACGAGTTCATGTTGCATGCAAAGAAATTATTACCTTGGAAAAACAGGTCTTTTTTTTCGTTCTGGGCATCTCAATTATAAAATTGGATTCATAGTACTTTAATGCTTAACATCATGTTTCCCTCAGATGAAACTTCTTGAGGAAGAGGAGAAGGAAAAGCGTGAAGAAGAAGAACGCAAGGAGAGGAGAAGAACAAAAGAAAGAGAGAAAAAGCTTAGAAGAAAGGAGAGATTAAAAGGCAAAGAAAGGGATAAAGAAAAGAAGTTGCCTGAATCAGATGGTATTTCTGTTCTTCCTGATGTTTTGAAGGATGATTCGCCAAGTGTTGATGAAGAACCTAGTAATGCCATTGATTGTAGGGACTCCACAAGTGAAACAGGTGATACATATTTGTCAAGGCCCAGATCACCTGATATTCAGGTACAACTTTTGTCAAATGAACATTATATCTCCTCAATGCAAAATGAATCCTTAGAGAGTCCTTATGGGGAGTTTAGAAATTTGAAAGATGGGACTAGCACTTTTACGATTGAACAATCAAAATTTTCTCGTCGGAGGTTGAAATTTCGGAAAGATACTCTGTTTGATCAATCACTGAAATGGTCTGATAGACGCAGACTTGGAGTAGGTGTAGAAAGTGGGGCTGCTGTTAACAAGTTTGATTCAAGACTTCAAAGTGAAAATGTGGAAACTACTTCAAGAGTTATCGATGGAACAAGTAGGCAATTAAGAATAAATGGACCTAAATGCATTGGTCGAAGTTGTGGGCTTAGGCTCTGTGAGAAATTTCATTGTTCTAATAACAGGATGAATGAAAGATTTGATTTCCATGCTTGCTGCTTTCATCAAAGCAACGATAGTAGATCAAAGGTTGAACCATATGTTTCTACCGTTAGAGTCGGCCGAGAGCGCAAATCTGTGGGGAAGTCTGAGTCTGCATTAGATGCATCCAAGCAATTTTATCGTGTACACAAGTATAATCAAACAGATAGCATCCGTGATGGTTGCGGAAGACCCAAAAGCAGATGCCTCGGGGGCAACAATTCCTCCAGTAGGGATATACCTCATTCTAGGAAGGTTTGGGAACCTATGGAATCACAAAAGAAGTATCCTAGGAGCAACTCAGATACTGACATTGCTTTGAGATCATCTACTGTAAAGACTGCAGGAGTGGAATCTAATAGCAAGCTTACCAAGTCATATGGTGATACATGTTCAATTGTGGTCACAGAAAACTCCTGTGCAATTGATCAGAGACACAGTAGGCAAAAGGAATTGGGGATCTCCAGCTTTGAAGGTGAAGAAGGCAGCCAGAGTGGAGACCAAGCAGAAGTGAATGATCCTTGTTCTTCAAGAGATGCTTCTTGTGAGGAAGTGAGTTCCTGTGTGGCTAAAAGCTCAGATTTAGGTGCAACTCCTGAAGG
Organism: Erythroxylum dillonii; assembly: GCA_032467995.1. Classification (NCBI taxonomy): domain Eukaryota; kingdom Viridiplantae; phylum Streptophyta; class Magnoliopsida; order Malpighiales; family Erythroxylaceae; genus Erythroxylum; species Erythroxylum dillonii. The sequence goes on along the minus strand of JANKYE010000005.1, from coordinate 22,162,339 downwards.
TGGCACTTCAATTTCTGACAACTGCTCATTGTCCGCCAGTGAAGGTGATAGCAATCCAGCCTCTTCAAACCATGGAATTCTGGAGTCTTCATCCACTTCAGATTCTGAAGATGCGAGCCAACAATCAGAAGGAAGAGACACTATTTATATTCAGAATGGTTTCTCCACTCATGATGAACTAGAATATGGAAAGAGAATGAATTCTGGGTATCATAATGGTCTTCTTAATCATGAAGCAGTGATGGAAAGTAAAGTGAGTACAAATGGAGGTGATGCCTTAGGAAACATGAAACTATCTGGGTCTTCACTCGATGGTCCTGGACGAACTGCTCAGAGAAATCTGCATTCGAAAAGTTGTCCAGGCCCTGATAGTGGAATACTAACTGTCAGTGTTGGTTCACAACATCAAGGCGTTTTCTCACCTGTGCATAATCAAAGCATACAATTTCCATTGTTTCAAGCCCCTTCAGCATTCGGTTACTATCACCAAAATCCAGTTTCTTGGCCAGCAACTCCAGCTCATGGTTTAATGCCCTTTCCTCACCCAAACCAATACTTGTATGCTGGCTCTCTTGGTTATGATTTGAACAGAAACTCAAGCTTATGTATGCAGTACAGCCCGGTGCAGCATTTGGCAAGTCCCGTGTTTACTCCTGGCCCAGTTCCAGCCTACAAGCCACTTTCCAAAGCCAATGGCTTCAACTCACAGGAGCACAAGCATGCACATAAAGGGCAGACAATAATAACTGAAGCTACTGGAGAGAGAATACCTTCAGATGCCCAACATCAACCGGAATCGCAACCTGGTGAAGGTATGAAAATTGATAACATTGCCAAGTTGCATAATGGCGATTCTGGATTTTCCTTGTTCCATTTTGGTGGTCCTGTAGCTCTTTCAACAGGAAATAAACAAGATTGTGTGCCATCAAAAGCAGGAAATGGAGAATTATCTTCAAAAATAATGGCAGATGAAATTGAAAATGATTCTGTTTTCAATAAGAAAGAAACCACTATGGAAGAGTATAACTTGTTTGCAGCAAGTAACGGCTTGAGGTTTTCATTTTTCTGAATATGTCAATAAGAAGTAGCAAGGTGGCTATTTGGAGTTTGAAGACTTCCTAAGCCAGCACTCAATAATCTTCCTCTGAGAAATTCCAATTTTAGCCGCAGTTAGTTTGATTGATATCCAATTTGTGTCATTTTTAAATGTAGAGAGCGATTTGGGTGCGGCATAATGCTTGAGGTTTTCTGTATCGGTCAGTTTTTCATATTAATGAATTTATTGGTATGATTTTTCTTTCACGAGTATATTGAAACTGATGATCATTTGTGCATTTTTAATTTTTATCTTTTCATCAAATTAATTTAATATTTTAGAACGTTCAAATTAAAATTTAACTATTTCAAAGTGTTTAATATAAATTTTAAAATGACAGACTCCTTGTTAAAGTCTTATTTTTGTCAGTTATTAGTCACAATAGTATCAATTGCAGTGCGATGCACATGAATATTTTAAAAATAATAAATTTGCCATTAGTGTTAATTTAGGTACTAGCAAAAGACCGTATGCTGTTACTACTCTTCAAGCCATATTCAGGGCAGCATAACTGCTGCAGCACATCCCAGCAACTACAACGACAAGGCACAGCAAACTTCGTTATCTTTGGAAACATCGATCATCTTTGCCACCAGTCCTGTTTTTTGTTTTCAATAGCTAACTGCAAGTCTTGGCACAGATTCACTAAAATATTTGTTTGAACAGGTAGAACAGAGCCTTGAGGGGTTTAGTTAAGCAAGAATAGATCGTGGTCATGCCTTCCACGAGTTCCGTGATAAGTTGAACTTGTATTTTGGTAACACATGACGAAGTTATAAGGACTGTTGCAGATAATTTCCCGATAGATTAGTTCATGGTGATAATATGTTTCAAATTGATGACACATTAGCTCATGTTCTACGTAGGATAACACAGTTTTTTTGTACATCTAAAGAACCAAATCCTGTAGCTTTACCGAGCACTTACAAAAATTGCTTAGGCGTGCAGATAGACAAGTGAAATCTGGCTACCCCAGCCCTATTAAGGGTCGGTGGGCCAACAAACTTAAAATATTGATACACATTGCAGACTTTGCTGCTCTTGTACAACATTTCCCGAACAGACGTATAACTAGAGGCTTAATCGACTACCAAACCATATAGGTGCCCGGAAAAGTCTTGACTACATGGGCCAACTCCATTGTTCCATAAAATCTGTTCCCTTTCAAATTTCAAATGCAGTGTTAATAACCCATAAGCATAATGATAAAAAGAGCAACTAACCAAATATCTGCAGGGAATGGATCAGTGAAGAGCATTTCTTTAAGGGCCAAGAAATCTGAAAAGGAATAAGATGAAGAACAGATAATGCTCACTCACATCCGCTCTACCAAAAAGCGATTCTAACATACATAAGGTTCAGCAATTCCAGATTTTTTTAAAAGTTTTTGTTTCAGCGTCGTACTTTCAAGGCATCTGGGCACCACCCTTTACAGAGATGCTCTTTTGAAAGTTTTTCACCTCACAAAACTGTAGAACAGCAAGAAAAATTCCCGGCTCGTCTGCATACTCGGTCATCTCAAACGAATGATTTTCTGCAACCTTCTGCAAGGTTACCCTGTCAGGCAAGTCAGCAATCACAGCATCTGGGTACTGTTTCTTCTGCTGTTCCAATACTTCTCTTCCCAGGGGATGACTAATAACCAACCTTGCACCTAATAATCATTGCTTAGAGGTCAGAACTCAAACAGAGATTTGAATTCTCTGATGACCACCAATTTAAGATGACTGATACGATTAATTAGTTAATGAAGTTCTAACAGCATTACATTGTTGTATATGCATTTTTAGTCAAAACACTGAAATGGAATTTGATGTTTGTGTTTAACTGGTTCAAGTGAAAAAAAAAAAAGATAAACTCATTGCATTCACAATTACCTGGTGAACAACATTTTGCAAGTGCTGCAAAAACCTGGTCAAGTGTAAATGACAAAGCCGGTAGGAAATAGAGAAACACAACATCTAAAGGTGCCCACTTTTCTGGTACACTTATCAGCTCCCCTTGCCAACATTTGACCTCGTCATACTTTTCCTTGATAACAGCTAATTGAAAAAGTGAATCATGAACAACAAGCAAGAAATTGTAAGATGAAGTCTTAACCAAGTGATCTACAAATTTTTCTGATCCAATTGAAACCAAAACCCTTGAATCGTCTTGAATTCCTCCTGCAGATAGAATGCGGCCAATGTGTTTGATATGCTCCTCATTGGAATTTAACTCATCCAAATCAAGAAAGGACCAATCTTTTTCAACCAATTCTTGAAAATCAATTACAGATGTTGATCCTTCACTCGACGGAAATGTAGCTTCAGTACAAAAGTGACTAGTGAGCAAGGGAAAATGTTTGTTATTGGGGGCTGAGAGTTGAAGAAAAGGCATGCAGCTAGAACGAGTGATGTTGTGACAACTAGTGGAAATACGTAAAGGATGTAACGGATGACCATTGGAGGAATAACTTGGATGCAATTTAATGAACAGAGGTGAGCACAACAACAGGGAATTCATCGAATAAACTTGTCCTACCTTTTGTAGGGTACAAGTTGAGCAATTCCCGGAGGTTAACTAAAGTTAAAGGGGTCAAGCAAAAATTGTTAAAGCTGAGGTAATGCAAGGCATCTTGTCAATACACCATAATAACTCCATATTCCATATGTCCCTTTTATCCCGCTACCTGAAGCATAAAAAGAACATGTAAAGAAAATTAGACTCCAATCAGTGCTTAATCAGAGTAATGGAGACATGAGCTAGAGCCTAGAAGTAACTTGGAAGGTGAAGCGAACAGAGTTACTGACCATATCAAAGTCCACCAAGTTTGTACAACTCCGTTTGCAAGAAGTCAAACTCTCCTATCGGTTAAACATAGTCATAAGACCCAGTTAACACAAGCTTCTACATATGCATTCAAAATGTGCTTCAATTATATATTCAACTGTCAGCTTTAACTTGGAAACTGCAACAGATCACATACTTGAGACTCTCAAAATATGAGATGAGCAAACTACAATGGGGTGTATAGTACAAGACACCAATTCCTGCATCAGGGTAACATGACCCAGTAACTGACTCGAAAGCCAAACCAACCGTCAATAAACCCAAATCACATAAACATCTGTTCAACGTTTACATCAGGCATCATAAAAAAACTAAACACCATTATCACAAAAAATGCTAATAGTGCAGCTCAAAACAGGAGCAGACACTGGCACCAGAACCCAAAACCAAACTCATTGGAGGGAATATTTTTATCTGGGAAACCTCTTCTACTATCTTATGCAAACATGTAGGGTAGAAGCCTCAAAGAGATTGGAGTCCAGAGGTCTAAATAATAAAATAGTTAGAAACAAGTATTTCAAACAGAGCTACATAACATAGTGTTTCATTATCAAGTAAATTACTCCACATTTTAACAGGAAACCAGATGAAAAATAGCTACCAAGGTAAGAAAAAGTTCCCGTTATATTTTTCCTTTCCACACTTTCCAACGAAACAAAACATAAATCAATCAGATAAGTGAATGACGGGCTCCTAACGACAAAATTTAAGAAACTTTTGAAGCTCCATCTAGACAAGTTCTTTACGTGTAGGCTATGCATAGAAGATTAAAAGACGTGGAAGGAAAGATAAAAGAGATTAGATAGAGGAGTTAGTAGACGTTACCTCGGAGACCCTATCGCAGAACCAAACGACTAATTACAAGAAGAGATCAAGACTTCGGTAAAATGATAAAAGAACATAATCTTCCTACTTGGTCAATCGGACATGTATATCCACCGTTTATAATTGCAGCAGCGAGCAGGGACCACTCAGACAAATCGTGACAAGGCCCGTGGACGGGCTGAGCTAGATTACGATCAACCAAAATCCATCACAAATTTCTTCTAAAATTTTAAGATTCATATTTGACCTAATTTTTAAATTCAAATTTAACTTATTATAAAAATTTAAATTTAAATCTAGGCTATAAGTCTAACTCGATGCAATTAGTTTATGTTTTAATAAATGAAATAAAGTAAAATTAAAATTGTTAATTATTTATCAAATAAAAATAATTATAAACTCCTTTTAAAAATTAAATTAAATTCAGCATACATAATTATATAATTCTAACAAATTTAAATAATTAATATTTATTTATATATTAAAATAGATAAGAAGAGGAGTTAAGTTTTTATAAAAATTAAATTTGAACTTTTAATTTTGATTAAATTCATAATTTTTAAATTTTGAAATTTAATTC
>JANKYE010000005.1:22091431-22103968 GCA_032467995.1 Erythroxylum dillonii | reverse complement strand
CTCATTATGATTCATCAGCTTGGCAACTTCTTCTGATAACGCCTTTAGCTCAACAGCAGCTGCAGACGCTAGACCTTTTGCATAAGAACTTTCCTCAGCAAGTTTTTGGTTCCGCATTTCTAACTGTTCTTTTGAATCCGTTAGTGTTGCGACCTTCTCTTTTAATTCTTCAATCTCTGCAGCCTGATTGAAGAAAAGCAAGGAAGGAGATAAAGTGAAACTTTTGAAGTCATAACATAATTTGCGCTCTCAAGAACTTGAAAATATTTATTACATTCAGAATTAAAAAGATGAAACCAGAAAGTTTTAGATTCTGATGAAACCAAAACGTTTTAGATTACTATCTAAGCCATTTTTTCTCCTTGAATTAGTGGCAAAGTACAATGCAAATTGCCCATAAACCCTTCTACCCATCTGATGATATCAACAGTGTACAATGAGCTTCTTATTTTGCACCAACACTTTCTGAGATGCATGTGGTTTAACATATGATTCAGTAGTGATCTGTGCCTTTGCTTGACAGTTGCAGAAAGAATTCTGCCAACTAGTTGTACGCATCATACATGTAGTTGACTATGATTCTTGGAAGTTAATTCCTTTTGCTAGTTATGTAAACACGGAGAGCTGTAGTCACAAGATAAAAGAGTAATCACATCATGTTAACTTGAAGTATGCCACCGAGCTGAACTCCAATTCTCCATGCATCCTCAAAAAATTGAAGGGGTTCTTATCTATCAAATAGCTATCGAATCCTAGTTGCATAAGTATTCACACCTATCTCAGTAATAGTTAATCTCAAGGTTCATCAGTTGGCGCAAAGGCCAAAAAGTAAACTAGAAGTGCTTGAGAACATACTCAAGTTATCAAGAAACTCCTCAACACAGTATAGATTGTCCCATTACCATAATGATCTTTAAGACTAAAATTGCATAATATCAAAAAACCAGACAAAAGAAGATAACATCATGATCTCTAAGAAGCAAAGGTGAATAAAAATAATTCACAAGCTTTGGACAGGATCATCCACAGTGGAACACTATGGGTTCTTCATCTGAAACCAACAATTGAAGAAAATAAAATTCATTATCCAAACTTCAACAAATTTAAATTTTTTCTAAGGGTGAATATATTACTCGGTGAAGATAGTGAATATCCAAATATTCTGGAAGATAAAATGGATTGCCAACAGTGGAGGATAGCCACGCAAATGGATGGTGTTATTTGCAAAATTAGTTCATTATGATTCCTTTTGTTTTCCCTTTCTGATTATGGATAAACGTTAGTCCTCAAAATAAATAATAAGGGGCAGTTGAACTGTTTTAAAAACCAGGATCACAAACTTGATCATGCAGTCATATAATCAGATTAACCTGTGCTTTTAGGAGCAGATCTTCTTTCCTCTCCTTCAAGGCCACAATGTCCTTGTTAACTTGATGTTGGCTGTAAGAACCTTTTAGTTCAGAAAATCTCTGTGAGAAACTAGAGAGAGAACTAAGATTTTTGTTTTCAAGAGCATCTGCAAGCTGCTGTTTCAAAGAGGCAATCGACTCCTGTAAGCCCTCACATTCACAAATCTGATAAAACAGCAAGGTCAAGTTACTACTCTTTCTTGATAATATGACTCAAAAGACAATGGTAAGCATCCATTGTCCAGCAAAGACAGAGTAGTGTCGATTAGCTTTTGTACCTTTTGGCTCAGCTGCTCTTGAATTATACGGTTATCTGCAGCTTTAACCTGAAAAGAGGATAGCATAAGAAGCATCAAGCCATGATTAGCATATACATTACATAAACAAATGGGATGCTATCCGCCAAGAAGTATATGAAAATAGGAATCCAGTCCTCAGTTCTGTACTGAACTTGAAAATATCAAACACATGTTCCATTATTCTCATTATTTGTGAATAATCATACAGTCACGTCTCATCAATAAAATAGAAGATTGCTGTTAGAGAAATTTATGAGTCATTTGTTTTTATATAAAAAGATTCCCAAGATCAAACAAGCAATCAGTATCAAAAATGAAACATATCGAAACTTAATATGCTGAAGTCAAACTGGGAGGTGGATCACCTCAAGCTCAAATGACTTCTCATTCAACTGTGCCATCAAATCAGCAATTGTCTGCAGCATAAAACAACAAACAGCTCATAGACATACATGCAACAATAGCAAACAGTTCAAGTAAACAGAAGCAGAGTTCACTCACTTGAGACATTTCCGAGTTATCCATCTTGTTGTGGGAAGCCAGGACAGAATTGGCAATTTGTTTTTCCAGCAATGATATTTCATCATTTTTCATCTTCATCTCCTCTTTCAACTTCTTCATCTCATCCTTTAAGTATGACAGATGGAAATTGAATTCTCTGTGCATTCTAAAGGGGCCAATGAAAGAAAAAGGAACAAGAATAACATACATAAATCTGCTCCTTCTGTGGATTTCGAGAAGCCTCCTCAGACAATCTCTTCAAAGCACTTGAATGAAGGGCCACCTCCCCAGACAAAATTTTCTGCTGCTCCCTCAGAAGATCAATCTGATCACTTGTTTTTATGCTCATCTAGCAAAAATAATGCAAAGGAATTCAGGCCATAGACTTTGCAGAATACATGTTTACCCAAACAGAAATTTTCATTTACAGTTGGTAGAAAAGCAATTAGCTTACTGAAGGAGTTTCTTGTCCAAGGAAATTGTCCTCAGGAAGTTCTCCATCCTGTCTAACCTCAGACAGCAAAACGGCTGATGGAGAGCCTTCTAATAGTAAAGGATTTGAAAATCTTGATTCTGCATGAAAATTACTGTTTTCTGCTTGAGGCGTTGAAGGTGTACTATTAGATTTCACTCCACTTGATTTATCACTAGTGCTTGTCCCCACCCCATTATCTCGTTTCTAATCAAGAACAGGCAACACAAGCACTTTAGAGAAGAGGTGGGAAATACGAAGGTAAAAAGGAAAGAAACCAGCATACCACTACAAAAGGAAGACCATTAACTGATTAAACTACAATCCAATAAGATGAATTTCAAATGAAACAGAACAATAGGTTCTGATATCTTGGACTTTGACAAACATACATTATAAAATCAAGGGTCTAATAATCTTTCAGAATGAAAATAACAGAATGAAGTGAGTCTGATTTCTCAGGGTTTGAGCTGTAAAACAAATTACTCAGATGATCTGAATTTGTAGCCCTGAAACATCAGTTTGAGTTTAGCCATACTTTGCGGCCCTTGCCAGTCCTACAATCTTCAACTTGCATATACAAAACTTAAACTAAATGATTCTACCAAAACTGCACTATTCAGGAACACATCGAACATACTAGGCACTATCGTACAAGATATTCAGTTATATTGTTACGACAGAAAATAACCATAGAGAAGCAGAAATTTATTGACAAATATATTGAACCACAAGCTTTTAGAAAGAAGCTAGGAGATACAATAAACATCAAACAAAGGTACTCAAAAATCAAGAGCACACATACACGCAGTTTTAGCCAGTTTAGCAATCCATGCTTCCGAGTCTTTTTGTCCTCCTTGAGTGTTTCATCCGCAGGTTCAGCACTTCCTTCAAGAGAAACATAAAGATCTACGTTTTCATCATCTAACATCAGATCCCTTCTTTTGTATGGTAGGTAAGCAAGCTGTGTACAACAAATAATCCTCTTCAATCAGTTCAAACTAATTGAAGATAAGATAAAAGGATAAAATCTCGTGCACATGTAGAATCAACAAGTTCATCCAATTGGGAGCAAGCAAGGAAAATTCTGCTTAGGAAGAAGTAATACGAGGGAACTTAAATACTTCTATAGTACCTCTTCTTCCCCAAAGGAATGTCTTCTCCTAGGACCTGGACGCTGAGGAAACCTTGATGACTGTGAGGCTTTTGTTGAGACCAAAATTAATTTTGTCAACCGCTGTATTCTGCTCAAAAGAGCTGCTTTTGCTTCTTCTTCTTGTTCCAATCTTGATTGCAACTTGACTTGACCATCTTCTAGCTTTACATGTTAAAACACAATAAAGAAATCAAAAAAAATCAGACACATGATACTACCCTTCAATAAAAATGATAATAAACAACACATGCACTCTAAGTAGATGAAGGAGAAGAAATTGGTTGACTAATACTAGTTGTGAAATGGCATGCACATTATCTCATTTTATTCAATTGGAATTGAAACTGCAAATCACTTTATGCAATTTTTATGTGTTGCAATGCAATCAGGCCAAGCAAAAATTCCCAAAAATGCATGTAGTTAAGTTGGAGAACCTTTGAGTCTACAACTGAAACATGTAATGGCTACTTCAAACACCCCTTTTGCTGGTCCTCAAAACATTTGAAAGTATCAAAAGAAAGACAAAATTAAAATCAGAATATAGTTATGACATATTCTTAGTTAATAAAGCACTGGTATCAGGACTACATTAACTAGGGGAAGTTGAACATAGATAATAGGGGCCACGGTTAGACAATAAAAGAGTATTTTATAAAAGCTAAGACATACTCGTAATGTTGTTCTTATACTATCGACCTTAAATTTTTTTCTTGAAGTTCCATCATGGTTATGCTGATACTTAGCTATATTGAAGTGATTCTATGTATTTCATGTAAAATGATTATATTCTCACTCTTGGGCTGATAATTGAAACTGCATATCGTGGATAACCAACTGAAATAAGCAACTAGTTGAACAGGGAAAATGATCAAGAACTTGATGATAGACAAACCCAATATTTTAATGATTTTGTCATTTCCTTTTCTTTCAGAATGAATTGGTCAAACTCTTGAAGAGCCAGGTCCCAATGTTAAGAAATGAAGTGAACCAATAACAAATACATGTCTACCCAACCCAACTGATAGCTAGACTTGTGGTCCTCAAAAGATTACCTTGAGTCTTATGCTGCATTTGTAGAGAAGGAACTCTAATACCATTTATCATTCTATGATAAAGTCAATATGCAAGACTGATAATTTTCTTTCCAAAGACATGAGATAGTCAAATGAAGATGGTGGCTTTCAATTAAGCTAATAAGTGGAATGCAAAAGTAAGGCTTGCACCAGCAATGAAGCATGGAATTGAAATTAGATATTTGATCCAAAGCAGAAACTTTCTAGTGTACCTTCTGTTTTAGGAGGACAATGTCATCTTCCACAATCTCCTTCAACTGAGGAACCATGACGATACCCCTTTTCAGTTGTTCTAACTCTTCCTTCAGACAGCGTATCTCATTTTGATATTTCTTGATAAGTGATTTCTCATCAATAATCTGCAAGCCAGAAAATATTCAGATTTCAAAACAAATTTTGTTTTGGAGATGCAGATGGCAAAGGAAAAGAGAAATACCTTGTTCTGGGCTGCTTGAATTTCAATGTGCTTTGCACGGTGGGCAAATTTCAGAGTATTATGTGTCTCTTCCGAACTGCTTGACGAAGGAGTTACAGTGCAAATGAGCTGTAATTTCAATCATGAAAAAAAAGGCTAAGAAGCAGTCTCAGGTACAATTGTTCAAACATGGAAGCATGCATGACTATAGGATTACATCAATATTTTCTTACAATAGTATGCCAAGATACTTACAGATACACGCCCATGACCACTTAGAGAGGACTGAAGGAGCCTTGTCAATTTAGAGTCCCTATAAGGAATATGTGTTGCCCGTCCATCTGTCAATTTTGATATAACCTATGAAAACCGGAGCATCAATGTGAATTCATGTCTGTATTTCGAACAATGAAATAACGAATTCTCTCAGAAAAACTTCCGAATTTGTCATGGAAAAATAAGAACCAATTCAGTTGTTAAAATAGTAAATTATTAAGCACAAGAAGATGATCACAGTTATTGAGTAAAAACTCATTCCAATATCCGATTTTTAAAATAAGAACACAGATATATGATATGTGTCTATGTGTGCCAGAGATTCATTGTTTAGGCTATAAATGTCACAAGATTATGTAGACTTTTAAATGCCACCCAAATACCAAACGTCAGCTTGTTGAATAATTCGGAGATGGCAGATTTCACAGATATTATACTCTTCAACTTGGATGGCTGGAAAGAGTCCTAATAGTACTTACAGTTCCAAGCGTCAGCAGGCTCTTATTTATATAGGAGCCTTCCTTGCGTCTCAAACCAGTCGTTTCAGCCTTTGAGCTTTCAGAACCTGCTAGATCGATGAGGTGCTGCAGGTATAAGTAAATTATGAAGGAGTTAAAAATAGATTATTCATATTAAAGCAGCCATAACATAGCTACTGAAGTAAACCAAGGAAACAGAGAGGTGGAAACTCGAGTAACAAAACCATGTCCTAACTAAAACATAAAGCCTTAGAAATTACCAGTTGGGACAGATTTACAGCTTCTCCTTCACTATTTTCACCACAAGGGCTACTCTCTATCGTCTGTGTGAGGTAATTGCAAAGACTTAGACCAAAATGGATAAAGGATAATTGAACATGTCAATAGAAAATGATGATTTCCAAACAACTGTATCCCTCAAAAACATGAAATAAGATAGATGGCATGCCTTTCCACTAAAAATTATCAAGTTAAAGCAGACAACCATTCAACTTCACTAATTTGCCAGTTAAAAGCTTTTCAGCATTAAAAGAGTAGTTAAGTATGCAATCAGTAAGCTTATCCACAAGATGTATGCCAGGGATATCAAATATAAATCAATACAAGCCTGGAAATACAAAGCTAAGCAACTAGATATCGATGGACTAAAATGTACAATAAAAAGAAGAAAAGAAAACAGAGTAAATGTGGATGATGACATAAACAAAAAAAAATTTTAGAGCTTATGATAAACAAAGTTAGGAAAGTTAAAGTTACTTGTAAGACAATGTCATAACTATAGCAATTAAAAGGTTTTCCTTCAACTAACGTGCGAAAGATAATGTCAAAAAATTTGCAAACTGAAAATTGGCTGCTTAGAAAGACTCATATTGAAGAAAGTGCAAAATTTAGCAATCAATCAACATTGCTGAATGCTTCAACTATGTAACCCAAAGTTACCAGTGTAAATATTGTATGACTCCGGCTGCTGAGTAAATTGAAGTTTGTGGATCCAACATGCCTGTGCTCTGTATCAAACAGAAAAGGGCAGTCACAATGAGCGACAATATTCAAGCTGTAAGGAAACATTAATGAAGTAAAGGAAAAAGCACATCACATGGCAGTGTACTATTAGGATGACATATATACAGCACTAATCACGAATGAGTAAAAGCACAATGGAGAGAGCAAGTTCATACCACTTCAGATTTAGAATCTAGCAAATAACTTAACAACATTCAAGTACACATGAAGCACAGATTGAGACATCACAGAAACAGACACAAAAGCTCCTAAAACTCTAGATACAAATTCATTGAAACAGATATCAAAAACACAAAAACCCAGGTCTTAATGCATGAATGCAGACATCTATTTGCATATATGCCAGTCACTGCCAAACAAAAATCTCAAACTTATAATGGTAACATAATCTTTAATTAGTTCTCCTATGGGCTCTAGTAACAAGAGAACCTCTATACTACAAAATCCATCCACTAAAGCCACTTAGTTTTGGATGTTGTGTGTGATTACGTGAGATTTACCTTCTCCTGCTGCTATAAGAGAAAGGGCATGAGCAGGGGACAGCACAACTTCTTCCTTTACTCCCTCAACAAAAGTTCCCTGCAAGTATCCAGCTTAATTAGCAAAATTAGTTGTCTTATGATCTATCTGAAACTATCTTCCTTACATAAACAGAAAATTCCATTCCCTGAGAAGCAACTGAATAGTTGCTTATGATAGTTGAAAAAAGTTTACATTGACAAGCAGTCAAAATTAGAAGTGTATACTGCATACTTGTGAATGCCTTCTATCTGGTCAACATGCTTTCTGTTTAAGTCCTTTACAATTTGAAAACATAGCATTCGTTGCAAACAAGTTAATTAATATGTCTAGAATCACATATTATTAACAATTATTCCATTTCCTTATTGCAGAACAAACTTGATAATGTCATTCAACTGCATGAATTGGTAGCCTTGAAGAACTCTCCAAGAACTTATCAAGCAATAAACCACCCTCAACCACTTTGTCCACGTATGATATGTAACATAAACTCGAGTCTTTGCTAGACACCCCAAGAAAGATACTATCCAAAGGCCATCAACAGGAGCTATATTTCTCATCATCATATAAAAACAAGTGCCAAAAGAAGGTGAACATCAAACAGATCCACAGAATCACCTCAAAGAAAGGAAAATATCCTTCTGGAAATTTGGGGAAAAGAGGGTTTTAGATATGATCAACCTAAAAGCTAAAGTCAAGTATTCCAACTCTTTCTTGGATTGCAACCTCAAAGAAAACCAGCTATTTCGCTTTAGACAAAGTATTGCTCATTAAAATGGCATTCCCTAAACAAGAAATGTGAGACAATAAAGCATGCTATAAGTCACACCAAAACATGGGACAACTTCAAGTGATTAATTTCATTTATAGTTCCCAAATCAACCTAATTAAACGATCATCATTAATGCATATTCTCAGACCTTGCTCGGTGCCATCATAACATCATCAGTTTTGTATACTCAGAAGACATCACTAAAATTTGTGGAACTCGGAAACATCAACAGAGAGCTAGTCTACCATCACTGCAATAATAGAGCAATGGCCTCTAGAACTTCTACTTGTTTCAGCAACTCTTTAGCCTCAATTATACATGTAAAAGAAGCTCATCAGTTTAAAAGGATTGAGTGTCATCACCCTGTACAAATGACAGAATAATTGCAATGGGCTTCACCATAATCCTAAAGATGCGTATTGCACACAAACTGATATAGATATAGCTCTAAACCTTCAGGTGCAGCTCAGGTATTTGTTTTCAACAACTTCAAATTATGGTACCACACAACGTGTAGATAAACCCCATCCTTTTCAACAACTCGAGTTTCAAAAGTATATTTCCAGGACAGCTTGAGCTAAATAATCAGTTCATCAGTAGCAAACCATTGTAACAAGAATCTAACTTCACATTAGGCATAACTTAATAGCAAAATCTGACAAGTGCATGCCCAGCTTTATATTGAAAAAGCTTCATGATTAAAATAATGGCAGTCTGAGGGGATTATTAGGACAGTTCGGTATCACCATTTGCACCTTCAGATCAGTTAATAAAAGTTTATAATTTTGTCATTTTTCACCTGCTAATCCAACCCCCCTTTGTGAATTACCTTCATTCTAATATGTCAAGATATTGAATGACAACCAGTATGATTCCACTTGCATAACAATGGAAAATTGAAGAGTAAGGCTACCAAACTACTAGCCCACAGAAAAAGAGAATTTAAGCTCAGTTATTCACCATGATGCACTGCTGAAAGCTTTGGTGCTTTTTCAGACAATAATAGCCATTATACTTTTGATCAAGAGTTCGTCTAGTTGATTGAAGCTATTACTCAATGTGTTTGCAGTGGATATTAATGGACCATAGCACCTAAACAACTGCATCCTTGTCTTTATTGATATGCCATGGCCGCACTACTTATTTTCAGTCAAGGAAGAAGGAGACCGGAAATTTCTAAGTACCTGAGTGTCTTCTCTAATTCTTAAATTTTGGCCAGCTGGATTCAACAAGTCATTAACAACCTGAAATGAAACAGAAGTTCAATAGACAACACAATTTGGAAAAGATTAATTCCAAACGTAGCTGAAGCATGCCATATGATGAGTATTCAAATACAAGGCAGATGAAAAGAGGCAAAGAAGAATCACCAAGTCAACAAAGGGAATGTAAAAAACTTACCTCATTGTATATCTCCAAGTATGAGACACGTAGAAGAAACTCTCTGTTTGGAGTCTAGATCAGAGATTGTATCAAATTAATTAGTAGATCTAATGATGACCTAGCAAAGAATGCACGTGAGGAAAGTAATGTTAGATAAAGTACCTCCTGAATAATACTAAAAGCGTCCTTCACTGCCAATGGTATAATACCAGGAGACCTCTGATCACCCTGTCATTTACATAGTGCCCACATTATCATCAGTTATCTTCTTGCAGATCCAGTGAAAATGTTTGATTTCTGTTTCAATACAATGTTTATAAACTAAAATGCATGTAAAGTATAGACATGACACCACTTGGCACACAATGTTAAAAACTTTCAGAAACTCATGCTTGCCAATATGTGCAGACGTCAGTTAGATGAGATAATATAACCAAATTAAACCCACAGAGTATGTCAATTACTTCAGATGATTTGGACTAATTACATAAGAAATACAATTCATGAAGATATACATCCTGAAATACATTAGGTAAAAGAATATGGGTTACTAGTGAAGTCCATAGCACATATGCATTGAAGATGTGCTATAACAGCTCAAAAAGAAAAATATCTGAGCAAAGTGGTGCATGAATCTCACATGCATTGTATGAGTCTTCCCACTGCTTGTCACACCATAAGCAAAAATCGTGCCTGCAAATTGCATGAAAAACAATGTTAGATGCACAATTTCAAACACAGGATGAAGAACTAGGTACCTAAATAGAGGTAATTTCCACATAAAATACCATTAATGCCTTCCATAGCACCACTGACTACATGTTGAGCAGCAACATCATAGACATGGCGTGTTGTAGTTGTTGGACCAAACACCCGATCTAAATAGCATTCACAAATAAGCAAAACACCGTTATAGGATTAAATCGAGACACAAAGCTACTTCCAAAGTTGTATTCTTTAGTACATACAAGAGAATTTAAGTAAAACAGTTATAACTTTCTTCATAAGCTGACCTTGTTACAAAATTTGCAAAACATAAGAAACCTCTAAATTAATCATGAAATCCCAAAAAATGAAGAAATTTTTAAGTAAACGAGCAAAGTTGGGTCAAGTTAAAACTCATCAGTCCGGTGATGGAAAATTTCGTGATGATCCAGCCGAATTAACACAGAACGGAGAGAAATTCACCATAAGCATAGGCAATCGAAGGATTATGTTCATTTCGAACAATAGTTTCCCCATCTGCATACCAAGCAATTTCCTCTCCTTGACGAATCTCTCTCGGACTAAATCATTCAAAACAAATACACAGTCACTAATTAATAAAATTGTTTCTACACCAAAAGAAAAAGAAAAGAGAAGAAAATACATCAGAAACAAAAAAGAAGCAGACCTCAAAGGCCGAAAGCGCACAGTGACGGTTACGTTCTCTTTGGATCTCTCGCCATCTAAAGCCACACTCTCGGAGTAAATGTACTGCGGTTTACTTGGTGCGGAGGACGCAGGAGAACTCTGGCCATCTACTGAAGTTTCAGGAAACTGCTTGGACGACGACGTAGTGGAAGAGGAGGGAGAATTGGCAGCTTTAGAGCTTGCGAAGCCCAACCTTTTGGATTTCTTGGATCCTTGTTTGGACGACATCATCCAAAAGCTTCAGACTATCAGGGGAAAAAAAAAAAAGAATAATAAACGAAACTGGGTAGAGCAAATGAATCAAAAATGCAGTGAACTTAAGAGCAGAAATCAACAGTACTTGAATCAAAAGGCATCTGGAACAGAAAGCAAGCGTGAGCATGCAAGGGGTGATCTTCCTCGAAGAGAGTGAAGCAAGCAAACAGCAAATATTATATACAAAGAATTGGTGAGGTCAGATCTGGTAAAAGGAAGTGTGGGCGTCTTTCTCTAAATAAAAAAAAGGGAGTGTAGGTGTGGAAGAAGAACACGATGATACGCAGTCATTAGTCAGAGACCTAGAAAGAACAAAACGTAAATTATGTTATTTTCTGTTAGTCATGGAAAATGGATAATGAAAGGCGTTCTCATTTTTGACTTGCCTTGGAAGCGATGCCCTTAATTAAACCATTTTCATTCTTAAACAACTACAAAAAGGAAATAAAATGAAAAACAAAGTAATTACGTAATGTTTTGTTTACAGACAGCGGAGGAGAGAGAGAGAGAGAGTGGAGTGTCCTTACTCCTTAGTCCTCAGCAAAGTTACGAATATCTTATATCATATTGACCGAAAAACAGTCCGAAATTTAGCAGTGCTGTATTGGTTTGTGGCATCAACTTATATTAGCCTTCAGGATTAGTACCAGTGATTATTTGAAATATTAGCCACATATCAATTAATTTTGCAAAAACCAAAAAAACATGAGAAATAAAACGCAAAAAAATGTTACCTTAAAAACACTAAAACTCATGTTTTTCCCTTCAAGATATACTTAATGAGCTAAAACGCGCTCATACCCCAAGCATGCTCTCCCAAATGACCCATCACTTATTCTAATGCAACTTTTCCAAAAATACTCCAAAAGACACAAATTTTCATAGAAGACAATACAAGAAGTTAGGAATCTTCAAGAATCACTTCATTTGGGGTCGGATGGAGAAGTTATACCCAAAGAAATCTAACATGCTTATACCATTAATCAAATTGTACCTATCTTGGCACAAATCTCATAACTTTTGCTACAGATTTCAGATAGACTTCATTTTTAGCTTGTTTGAAAGAGGACTTCAAGATCTACAACTTTC
>JANKYE010000005.1:22052320-22063463 GCA_032467995.1 Erythroxylum dillonii | reverse complement strand
TCAAATTATGAAAAGCATTAAGAACAAATTGCAATAATCAAACCTTTAAGTAAAAACGGGCATAAGAAATTAAACGCGAAAAATACCAATTAACCGAGATTACATCAAGGGTTCCATTAAAATCCTATAATGAAAAGATTAGTTACTCATAATAATAATAACAACAATAAAAATAATAAAAGCAAGCATCATGAATATGAAATGAGTAAAAAGAATAGAAGAACAAATGGTGATTGCTTGGTCTTGAAGTCTTCCTCGATGCTTGAACTTGACAGCCCCCTTTGGTGTTTGCAACATAAATGCTCCCTCCTTTCCTTTGTGTGTAACGCTTGTGGAATGAGTAATGAAGTGAGTGCTTGTTGTAGAGAGAATGGAGAGTCCCCTTTGTGCGTGAATGTTAAGAGCTTTTGTTGATGGTTCCACGTCCTTCAAGAGTTGGTGAGTGCTTGGTGGGAGTGAGTGGAGAGAGTTGTTTAATGAGTGAAAAATGGAGGCCCCCTTAATGTCTAACGTGAGAGGTGGTTTTATCAAATTGAAAACTGAGTGGTAGGTGGGTCACGTCTATTATCAAATTGATAGCTGATTGTGGGGTCACTTGGTGGAGGCTTTCTTCTCCAGCAATTAAAATCAAGCTTCCCCCCTTAATGTGCGTCAACTGGAGATTTTAACAGAAGAGTCTTCAATTTGGTGGTGTCACGTCGTGGTCCCTTTCCTTATGTCCCACTTGAATTTTGCGTTTTCCAGCTACACAAAGGTCCCCTCAACTTTTGAATGTAACGTGAATATGCTGGAGAGTAATGAACAATGGAGCTTTCCCACTCTTGTGCGTGATTGCTCTCCTTTTTTTTAATTCTTGGAGAGTAACAAAAATTTATCCTTAAAATGAAGCCCCCTTAGCTCATGTGCGTGAATGCCGATTGAAGCCTTAAGAGCTCTCTATCTTTTGCATGATTAGATCAGTCCATTGATTCTTGTCCCACCTTCGCTGTTCACGCCTAGCTAGCTATTGTTTTCTTTTAACTCATCGTCTATCTTCAGTATCCTCCAGCAGCGTGATTTTCGTTTGGAGCTGCTCTAGTTCACTCATGTAGTCTCCTCTTCTCCACTTGTCACAATTCCACCTGTTGTGTGATCTTCCCGCCTTCTCCTTTACTGCGCTGCCAACGGAATATTTTCTTAGCCACCCTATATTTTTGTTTGTTTTCTTCTGGAGTGTCGGCGTGGGTTATTTTGCTCCTCTAGTTGCATGCGTGATTTGCCTCTCACGTAGCTTGATTTTTCTGGCGACGTGGTGGGTCTTTTGGAGCTGTCCTTTAGTAGCGTAATATTGTGTGGTCTCTCTAAAACAACCAGTTGCCCTTTGTCTTTGACAATTTTATTTGCTCCTTCTAATGTCTGCGTGCGTGATTTTCTTTTTAACCGGTGGAGGCTGCTTGATTTTCCTTGTCTCTTGTGTGTGCCTTTGCTAACGTTTTCTTTGAAAAATCTTCTCTTTGTATACGTGGTGGTGATTTTGTTTAGTTTTTCACGTTTTTGCTCCAGCTCTCCTCTTTGTCCACGCCTCTTTTAGCCTAGCTATTGCTTTAATTTTCACCTTGGACTGTTGTAGTGTTTTTTTTTTTTTACAACTAAAATCAAGCGCATTTCCTACAAATTAAACATGAATAATTAAAAATGCGAATTTAAGCGAACCAAGCAATTTAGCTAGAAATATATATATATAACCCAATAATTAATCCAGAAATAAAAAGAAATGCCATTAATTCTAATGATAAAAATGCATTCAACACTCAACTTAGTTTGATAAGTCTTGTATGTGATCTCAATATATGAAAACATCTTGTGCTGCAAATTTTTCAGCTTAACATGCCTTGTCAAATTACTAGTTGTGCCAAGCTTTTCCTCATACTCTACATGGACTGAGATGTAGAAATAGACAATGATTGAATGTAGTTATTCTTACCAAGCATAACTATGTTATACCTCTGGCTTACTAAGCATAACTATGTTATACCTCTGTTTAAACTATCTTACTAAGCATAACATAGTTTAAATGACCAGACATTTAAACTGTTGTGACTCACAATCAACCATGGGCGGAGCCACAGTGGGGGCAAGTGCCCCCACTGCTTCTAAACATTTTTAATTTAAAATTATTATTTTAAATTTTAATTTGATAAAAAAATTTAAAATTTTTCCCCAATTAAATTAATGGTGACAAAAAAATAATTATTATTATTATAGTTTTATTAAGATATCAAATAAAAAAATCAAAATTGAGTCCATCTATTTTTAGTAAGATTATTATTATTTGAGCCCGTGACTTTTTTAAATGAAAGCCTACAAATAAGGAGATAAAAATTACATATTTAATTGACTTTTTTTTATTCCGAAGTTTCTACCATTTGGCTTCTTCATCACACTACTTTTTGACTTTTTAGCTTTTCTTCCCCTAACTCCACAAGGACTACCACACTCAAAACAAAAAATAATAATCTATATTGAACACAATAGTAGAAAGGATTCTCCCACAGGCCTCACCTCATTATAGTGCTGATAGGTAAATTTTCACTTCTTTTTTTTGGAAGAATATGTAACACGTATAATTTAGAGATGAGTTCTTGTAAGTTATAATAGAGTTGGTACAGTTTTAATCTTTACATTATTTTAGACTTTTAGTGAAGACGCAAGATAAGATTTCTCATTGTAGACGAAAAATCGTAGCATATAAAGTCGTAAAAATGAAGAAAAAAAACAGTACAAACCATCTAGCACTAGTGATAATAGAGATAAAAAAAAGTACCCTAGATGCCCTTATGAATAACAATAGATGGGCTTAGATTTTATTTTTTATTTGATATCTTAATATATCTATAATTTTTATTATTATTGTTTGTCACCAATTAAATTAATGGGGGAAATTTTTAATTTTTAATAGAATTAAAATTAAAAATAATAATTCAAATTAAAAAATTTTCAATAATATAATACTACTTTAAATATTTTTCCCCCACTCAAAATAATTTCTGGATCTGAATCAACAACATCTAATTCGTTTGGTGTTTAAAGGAAAGAGAAGAAGGAGTTCTAGTTCAATTTGAAGGAGAATTTAGTGGAAGCTGAGAATCATGAAGCGGTATCTCTTAATGCAATTGCTAAGGCAATGGTATCCTTAGAGGCTTTGGTTTCATCCTTGTCAACATTAGAGTTTGAGAATGAGTTGAAGAAGAGGGGTCTTTGGCAATAGGTTTAAAGTGAATTTGTTTGGTAAAAAGTTTAAATATGACTTAAACTTAAAAAGGAATAATTTAAATAAGTAATAATGTATCCTTAATTTAATTAAATTCTAAACATAATTTTAAAATTGTTTTAAATTTCAAAAATCAACTCTAAAGATTATTATTTTTCTTAATTTGATTAAGATTAATAATTATATTGATTCCTAATTAATTTTAGAAAAGTGACTCTAAAATTATAATTAATTAGTTTCAATTATATTGAAATTAATTAATTAGACTCCTTAAAATTAAGAAAAATATTTCTTAGATAATTAAATGATAACCTCCAATGACATTATTACGGGTAAATCCCTCATTGAAACTTTGAAGAAAATGAAGAAAGAGCTAACATTTCATGGCTTGTAAGAGAAGCTTTGAAAAGTTTAAAGCAATATGGCTCAATACAGAAGTATGTGAGAAAATTCACAAATTTGATGTTGGATGTGTAGAACATGTTTGAGCAAGACCAATTGTTTAATTTCATAAGCAGCTTGCAATATTATGCACAAATGGATCTTCGGAGGCATAACGTGAAAAGCCTCCTAAGCGTAATAGTGGCTGCAGACACAAATGGATCTTCGGAGGTAGAACGTGAAAAGCCTCCTAAGCACGATAATGGCTGTAGATACCTTGGTGGGTCTATAAATGCCATCATCAATTTGAACTAGGAATGAGGGTAAAAATAATAGTGGGACACAAAATTTGTTGGAGAAAGGCAAGGAGATGGGATGTGAATCCTCATAATATAAGTCAAATAAATAGAAAATGGAGATATTGCTTGTGTCATTTGTGAAGGGCCTTATTTGCTCGTTAATGCCCAAACCAAAAGGTGGGTAAGAAACAAGTGAATTTCATGACCACGAAGGATCAAAGAGAAGGAGAGGATTACTCAATGGAAAAAGTTAACCTCAACAATTATGTTTTGTTAGGTGCAATAAACCTTATGAAAGAGCGTTCAAACAAAAAGTAAGGATAAATCCAATAGAGAAGGAATATAGTACAAAGGGAACCACATTTGTAGGAGTGTCGATGGATTATTGTGACGACGACGTCGAGTTCTTCTGAAGAGGGATACATTACTAGATTAGAGGAATAATGGTAACTCACCAAGTAGCTCAAAAGATACGCTTTTTCCTTAAAAGAAGATGGAATCTTTGATTTGTGAGTTTCTGATTCTAGTTGCTCTTACAGATAGTAGATAGAAAATTGATTTATTCTTACTAAACTTGGTTGACGCAACCTTGTAAATCCTCCTTTTGATGCCATTTATGACTTAATCAATGAATCCTTTTAATTTATAGAAAATAAAATATACCAGTATTTTTACACTTTATTAGTGTCTAATATTAATGCAATAGTGATTAAAAAATTTAGGGGTAATACATTGATGAAATATGAATCTTACAATTATGATTATAATATAATTTTATTTGCAATATACATATATATATATATAATGCTTTTAAATAACTATATTGCTAAAATTACAACCAACTGAGTAATTATAAAAAATTAAATATAAAACATTAACCGGCATTCATGCCAGGGAAGGATCTTGTACAAAATGGTTTGTAGAGTCATCGTGCACTACCTCAAAAATTCAAAACTGTTGGTGAAAATTTTGAATGATTTTATTTACTAACTTTTACAGTTTATTTCACTTGAAACCGTAATTATCCCTATACACAAAATACAAATACATCGTACGATACAAATAAGGGTGAAGTGATGTGAAATTGGAAACTTTTTATGTAAATGATATCGGCCAAGTTCAATATTTTGAACCGTCAACTTATTAAGAACATGTAATATATTATCCCGATACAAAAAGAAAAAGAACCAATGTGAAACAAACAAACAATGGCCTACAGGTTGGCCACCACTCTATATAACTCCACAATTGTTGAAACCCTAGACACAAAAACTATATCCTCCTTATCTTCACAAACTTCCGATTAATTAGTATGGCCAAAATTCTCCGTAACCTTCCTTCAACCTTCCTAATCATCTTCACAATCTTGACGCTATTACATAACATTTCAAAGGCCGAGTCTTACACCTTCTCAAAACACATTTCTCCGACAAAACTAGGCCTGCAGAGACAAAAGTTAAGCCACCTTCACTTCTACTTCCACGACATCGTCAGCGGAAGAAACCCCACGGCGGTCCAAATTGCCAGTGCAGCCATGACAAACACGTCCCTAACTGGGTTTGGTATGGTAGCCATGATTGACGATCCTCTCACTGCTGGCCCTGAAATGAGTACTAAACTTGTAGGCAGGGCGCAGGGTATGTATGCATCTGCTTCACTCAATGAAATTGGTCTGTTAATGGTTTTGAACTTTGCTTTCGTGGAAGGGAAGTATAATGGCAGCACACTTAGCGTGTTGGGTCGTAACAGCGTGCTCTCTACCGTGAGAGAGATGCCCATAGTTGGAGGCAGCGGTGTGTTTCGGTTCGCCAATGGCTATGCTCAGGCAAGAACCCATGTTTTTGATTCTAAAACTGGAGATGCTGTGGTGGAGTACAATGTTTATGTCTTCCATTATTGACTTTCAGTATGTTTTATTATTTAAAGTAGCTCGGAACCTAAAAAAGAAAAAAGGGGCAAAATAAAGTGTTATCTTTAATGGACGAGGCGCACATAAAGCCAAGTGATATAGGTAGTTGTTGGCAATACCTTTTCTTTTTATAGCTTTTAATTACTTTTTTTTTTGTTTGTATGCAGTTTGAAGTAATGTTGCTTTTATATTTTCCTACTGGGAATAAGGTGGTTTTTGTTTTGGTTCATTTCATCTCTGCATAACTTATTTATATATATACATATATAACTTAACTCTCCATAACTTATATATTTGGGGCCTCATTTATCTGCCTACACACATATTCCTGGATATATCTATCTTTATTCTTTTTTTTTTACAATTTATTATCTGGTTGAAGTTGAAAGATAGAGATATAAAAATATTATTTATGACAAGTTTGTCTCCAATTAATGAAAATCAACAGTGGGTTAATTCACCCGGTGAGAATAAATTCGAAGACAAAAAGTGGACGCATAAATTTATAAGTAAAAACGTGAAAGCATGAGACTTGATTCTTGCCGCAAACTCCCACAAATAGTTTCTATAAAAATTTGATTAATCGGCAATTAGTGATTATTTGTGATAATTTCAATAGATATTATAGTGATTGGGATAGTTATACAATTTCATAATATAATAGGTAAATGAGTAAATTTGTATTTACTAAACTTAATTGAGAATTCTTAAAACACCTACTGCCTAAGTTATCTTTGCTATCTTCATCAACCATTTGTCTCTCGGAGAACCTTAAAACAAAGAATTGAAATCTCTCATTCCATTGTTTTTTAGATTCCTATATAGTTGGTGTATGATTTCTAACTTAGTCTTGTGTGTATTTATTAGCAAATATACTTTGGTTTATATAGATATTATGTCTAGTTAGAAAAGGGTTTAGTGACTATTATCCAAATTTATGGGAACTTAAGCATTTTAGAAAGAGAAATCAAGAACATTTGTGTCGACCTAAAGAGGCATCTAGTCAAACAATGGTTAGAAAATTATAATTAAAATACAAACATGTTATGTTGGCCTAATAAACACATTAATTTTACGCATAGTTTTAATATACATATTCACATTGAATATGCTTCAATCATGTTTAACTCCATCTTGATTATGTAAAACATATCCTCACTTAGTAGTTTAGTGAATATGCCAACAAATTGATATAATGTCTAAACAAACTCAAGCTTGATATTCCAGTTTTCAACTTCCAATACGATATTTAATTAAAAAACATTAGACATGAAATTAGGCCTAATTATCGTAAGGTAATGTAAACTATATATCATACTTGGGTAAAACTGTACATTATTAGGTTTGCTCTCATCATCTTTACTTTTTTTTTTTTTGAAATGAACATCATCTTTACTTAATTGATGAAGATTACCTCCTCCATTTTCTTAATTTAAAGTCTAACAAAGAAGTTGAGTTTTCTCATCATGCTCATCTCAAATTTTTTACCCATACTCTTAAAAGATTCCTTATATAACCTTTCATTAGTAGTACCAAAAATAAGGTCAAAAAATTTTAAATAATAAGATTATCATACTTTTATGGTAAAGAGTTCTATCAACCTTTTAAAATTAATTTTTCTAAAATAATTTCACTTAAATCTTTCATACAAAGCTTTAAGAGCATGTTTCATGCCATATAAAGCTTTAAATATCGTTAGATACCAATATGTAATTCAAAATTAGGAGGTTCATCAACAAAAACTTCTTCTTGAACAAATCCCTTCAAAAATACACTTTTCACATCTATTTTAAAAATCTTAAAATCCATGAATTACTGATGTGCATTTTAACTTTATAAATTTTTTAATAATAATTTGTTACCCATAACTAAGGCAAATGTACATGTAATTGATAAGCTATATAATGGTAAGTGGAAGTTGATCCTTCTAGAAAGTGGTATGGATTAAAACAATGCATATAGCTACTAACTAGTGTAAACTAAAGTATCAAAAAGCATGAAGTTGATGGATTTTGATTAATAAAATATAAAATAGAAAAAAACCTATATTGATAGAACATAGCTTGACTAACAAGACGAATTTTCAAAAAATAATTCAATCAAATATCAATATTTAGACAATTATCGCCCTCGACGATTTTAATAACCTAGAATTGATAAATTAAATTGAATTGGTAGGATCTCTTAGACATTAAATTTGTACCATCTAAAGCGATGGTCAACTACTTTCTGGTAGGTTGACCCATACCTCTGCTAAGTTAACTAATATATAATCTATTTGCAAGTGTTTAAGATTAATTGTAGTAAGTTTATAAAACTGGAGTACTTTAGTGTATTGATCCCACATGGATAGTAGAACTAATTCTATTAATCCTACCTTAATGATAAAACTATTAAAATAATAATTAATAAAAATAATTAAATTTCTATACTAAAAAATTAAGACAATTAAGCAAGTGAAGAGAAATCAATAAAGAAAAACCTTATAGTTTTAGGGTTCACATGAACATAATATTAGTTATTATATAAGGTTGATTATTTATGTTGAAATAAAAATCAACTTAAAGCTTGTGTGGGTTAATCCACTTATTGTTCTCCTAAATATAACTAAATAACCATATCCATTTATCATTGTTGTAATTTACCTCTCTAACTTGTCTTCACAACCTCAACATTAGAGAGGTTAACCCTTACCTTTCTAACAACTAACTAATTAACATTAAGAACATAAAATTTATATCTTGTGACATTTGTCAAACCACATTTCTAATGGGTTGCAATATTATTGATGAAAATGGGATTGGTGGAGCCTTACCTAAACCTTTCAGAATCAAATTAATAAGGTATGAATCTATGGTTCAAACTTGGTTCAATCCACTAGACTGAAGTAATACATTATGGTTTAGTGTATAAGGAACTAGTTATGGTTATATAGGTGCTTACATAAGAAGTGCATATGTTTAGTAGAATAGGTGATCCTAAATCCAAATTTATACAATGCATCTCTCTGGTTCTACTCATCATATCTTAATAGCATCTTACTTTGAAAGCTCAACCTCCTATCATCTGATGGTAGCCTGAGATGCTCCTTAATCGTTTCCTTTGTAATCAACACCTTAATGCCTCAAATATAGAAGTATATGCATAAGGATTTTGTTACTTTCTCCTTAATGTTGATATATGACTCTTTTACCACCTCTAGGTAATAATCTCCTTATAAAGTTAACAAATGATGTAAATTTTAAAACACATTATAAATCTCAAAAACCTATTAATATCTAAGATTATGGTCTTTTCATAACCATATTGCTAGTGATCCACTTATTGTAACATTTCTTATTCTAATAATTGGTAAACCTTATAATGACCTCCTAAGGGGGTGGTGTTATGGAAAAGAAAAAGGAACATGATTCCTAGTCTTTGTATTAATTCTTGGTATTGGACCCCGAACTTTTCTTGGAAGTTAGAATTATTAAATGAAATTAAATGAGGAATTGGTGGCGATTTATTTATATGCAAAGAAAAAGAAAATTCTTGAATTTGAAATGGTATACAAGATTAAGGTAGTGAATGTAGAAAGTTAATGAAGAGTGAATAATTAATTTTGGTTTTCGATGATTATGAGATTTTTGAGTAAAATTGTATGTTTAAGGGTACTATGAAATTTATGATGAATAAGTTGGTAGAAATGGAGTGGAAATGACTAGAATAAAAAGTTGAAATGTTGTTTTTGTTTTTGAAACTTTGAAGTCTGAAAATTTTGGGAATGAATAGTATGAGAGAGTTGAAATTTTGATCTGAACTTGCATAAATTTTTTGGGTTGATCTAGGTGGAATTAACTAAAATTGTCTTCATAAAGGTTGTAGCTTATCTTTCTAGCTTTATAACGCTATCAAGTATGACATTTTTTGATATCGAGGCTGGAAGTTATGATCATTTGAAATTTGGATGTTGTTTAGGGTGAACTTTCAGGATAGCCGCATTGATGTGGAATTTTTACCCGTATAGAGGTAGAAATTGCTTTTAAGTTCTTTATGAAAGTTGCAGATGATCTTTTTAGCTTTATGTTGATATAAAGTATGAAATTGTTGGACAAGGGAGTATAAAGATGTGATTTTTAGAATTATGATGCTGTTTAGGATGAAATTATCAGGCAGTCACTTTGTCGTGGACTTTTGAACCTTTTAGAGACCAAAATTGTTTTAAAATCTTTCATAGAAGTTGTAGATCTTTCTTTTAGCTTTTCATTGATACCAAGTTTGTAAAATTTGGAGTTCTGAGTCAAAAGATATGAGTTTTGGAAGTTAGGATGTCGGAGAAGATGAGATCAGGGGGCAAGTCGCGAGTGCGACTGCGCTGAGAGGGCGATGCGGCGCACTAGCGCATGCCTCGCGATCGCAAGCGTCGCGGTTGCTCGCCCTCGTCGTGTCGTGACGCGACGCGACCAGGTCATTTTTTTTATCCGACCTCTCTCCACTCTTTTGGCCATAAATTTTTCATCCGACCTCCGATTGGCCTAATTTTTGAAGCGTTAGATTTTTAAAACATTCCGCTACATCTTCACAAAAATTTAGAGCTTTTGGTATTAATTTGAAAAAGATGGAATTAATCAAAGTGAGAGGATCGGTTGAAATGCTTCAGTATTTTGGTAATTTCTTGATCTGTAGATATCCGAATGAGGTGATTCTTGTTCCTAATTAAATTAGAGACATGGAGCTACAAGTTATCTAAAGGAATCAAATTTCAATTGAGTCCTTAAGACTTTAAATTTCTGGAGTGAATTTCCTTATTTCCTTGCTTGCACACCTTGCACAAAATCTCTCTCTCTTTGCTCCTATTGCCTCTCTTACTTTCCTTCACAATGGAAAAAATTTCCAAATCAATAGAAATCTAAAATTGGACAACTCATAACACGTAATCATAAAATTGATTTTAGAAAACTTAAACCCATACTTTTCTTAAGATATACAAACTAAGAAACTTTCAAAATTTCAAAATCTTAAGATCCAACTTACCTTAAATCCTTCACTAAATGAAAGGTTTTTTAGCTTGGATGGAACTTCTCATCATCCTCTTCCTTTTTCCTTAATGAATCAACTCAAAATCCATCTTGAAAGCTTAGAAAGAGAAAACCCTAACTTCCTTCTTCTTCTCTCCAAAACCGAAACTTTCCTTTCTTCTCTCTTTTCTTGTTCTTTTCTTTTCTTCTCAATTTCGTGCTTCTCCCTTCTTAAGAACAAGACCACACCATTTATTTACAATTATGCCATTAATGAATGAGCAATGACCAATTTACCCTCTCA
>JANKYE010000005.1:21998409-22012076 GCA_032467995.1 Erythroxylum dillonii | reverse complement strand
TTGTGTATGGATGAGGTTGAGATGATAAGTTTTGATCATGAATTGTTAATTTGTATAAGTGAGATGTGTTAGTGAAAAAAAAAACTCGATGAGAAATTTTGTAAGCAAGGAATCACGCTCATGTATCACGGTATGTTTGTCAAGAGGTTGGATTCCGGAAACGGGGTCCAACAATTATACTGGCCATGACATCAAAATAGTGTGCTTCAATCTCTTAGAGATTTTCTCAAAGAGATAAATCACTTTCCCAACACATCATTGCTTTCCACTTTTATTGGACCATATCCCGATGAATTTATTTCTAGTGAACCACAAGCACCAAAAATTGATATTCCAGGTTCCAATAGTCTACAATATGACATAGAAGAATCAGTCTCAGCTATTGTAGGATCTTCTCAACCATCTAACTCAGTCTTTCAAGATGCTCAAGACCCCAAATGATGATTACTATAGTCCGAATGAAGATGTGTTAAATCAATTCCTACACAAACTTCACACATGTGAGCTCAGTCCCAGTAATGACATAAGATTTATCAAGATAACTCAAGTGATCCGAACTCTCCATCCAATCTTCAATTATGGCACGAACTAGTTCATGACAACTAATGCCTTGGATACCTTAGATCTTAATCCTTATAATAGGACTCATCTTTTTAGGAGTTTGCTTTTACTTTTTAGTCTTTTGATGAAAAGAGAATCTTTATGATTCGTAAACCACTGTTCAACATTTCATCTTATCATCATATTGTTTACTTTTAGAAAAGTAGTTTGCTTTTTCGAAGTTGCTTTATTAAAGGTATGATGATTGTACTTTAAAGTTACTTTCTTTTTTAAAGAAGTAATGAGTGTGTCTCTTAGGGAGATTTACTTTCTTACCCTTTCTTTGCCTATAAAGGCAAGGCCCCTCTTTAGTTGTAAGCAGAGCATGGTTTGATTAAGTTGAAGTTTAATGAACTTAGTTTTGAGTGTTTCCTTCTAAGTTTCTTCCTCTCCTGAAAACTTTAAGTCTTAAGTCATATTACCATCAGTCTAGATTCAGAGACAAGTATGCTCTACACTCGACCCTTTTGGGGATCTTATGTAACAGAAAGTCTAAGACAGTGTAAGACTACCTATAAAACAATTCCGCTGTAATATTAAAGTTTAACGAGGAAAGAGTGAAGGTACTGTTGAGATTATTTTTAAGGAGTGGGAAGAGAAAATTGTGACGAGAGTAAGGTTCCTAAGAGGAAAAATAAGAGTTGTGTGCCCACAGAGAGAGAAGGGCTTTCTTGTCTCGTCCATCATACTTGGAACTTACCTATAGTCACAAGAGATCCTAAGTTGTTCCACAATAGTCTACCAAACACCTCAGTTACGTCCAACCCAACTTTGGTTAGTCGATAATTTTGTCCAAACGAGTTGTTTTAGTCAGTTTGGTGTCTTAGTTCCCTGTGTGCCCTTCGGGGTGGTATAAGTGAATTGGTATGCTAACCATTCACAAGGCCTTGTGGGAAGGCGAAGTGGTTCAGAGCCCGTCGTGGTCTCGCCAACATCTTGAGTTTGAATCGCCGAATGTAAAAAGGAAAGAACATCATTCAGATGGAAACCCATATAGAGTAGGAAAACCTATTCAAAGGACAACAAAAAGGCCCCGTTCCAGAGGATTATTCATTTATAATAAAGTAGGAAAGTTTCAATAATAAATTCAAATAATTCTTTTATACATATAAAAACTTTAACCCATTATTTTTTAATTCTCAGAATTTGTTCACAAATTAAAATATGATTTTTTTAACTTTTTTATTTCAATTTTTAATTTTATTTCTAAATATATTCTATTTTCACTTTTTACAAATTTTATAAGCATTCACATTTTTCTTATAACTCTAATTTCTTCTTTCTTTTTCTCCATATATTAAATTAACTGTAATTTTGTTGGGAAATTGGAGTGGGATCTAATCTTACATATAGCATAATAAGAACAAAACTTTTAAATTTAATTTTTTGAAAGTCAAGATTAATTAAAATTTTATAACATTTAACATACAAAGTTTAATAAATTGTGGACTATAATTTGTTCTTTATTCCAAAGTTCGATTCCTTTTTGTCGTTTCCCTTAAATTGTTTATGAAATTAACTCATATTATCGACTAAAGCCACACAAATATCGTCCTGCCTCTAACATTATCCATAAAATGTGTAAGAGAACTTTACAACTGCTTTAAAGAGGTTAGATAAGAAATACTACCTCTCTTAAAGTTAAGCTTGTCTATAACAAGTTTTTAGATGTTTTAGTAATTTAATTGAAATAATACTCAAATTTCAATGAACTTTTATCTAACTAAATACCAATTGTACTCAAATAAGATTTAATATCTCATATTGATCTTTATTTATTAAATATCTCATATTTAATCCTAAAGTTTATCAAATTTTACAATCAAGTTTGATTAAAACAGTTTTCTTTCTTCAACCAATTATTTGTGTGTGAAACATTAGATTTCTAAATATGTTGGTAATAAATATCAATTACAACCTTAAATCATTTAGGATTAGACAAATTACACTCTTTTAATTTATCTTTAATTCTCTAATTAAATAATTTATATCCGTAGATCAAGATTATCTTCTAGTAATATATCATGACTACTGAAATATTTTCAAATATTAAAGGGATTTTGATTAACCTTTCCTTGCATTATTTTTTATATATAATTCAATCCTTTTATCATACAATATTCCGATTAGACATAGAGCAAGAAATTAATATCTACTTTATTTGATTTCAATCATATTAATTCTTACAACAACAACAATACCCAATACAAATCTCACTAATACACGGGCTCTGGAGAGATCTAATAGTATTATTTAGTTCTTAACAATTAGTAATTGATTTAATTAGTGATATCTAAAAACTATTTTCAAAGTATTATTCTACTTTGATTAAGAATTTCTTGAATCAATACTAATTGATGATATTGAAACATTTTTCTAATCACTTTAGGGTGATGAATCCTACATTGACCTTTCAACTTCCTTCACGTATTCGTTTCGTATCTAGTGATTACTATCTTAGCTACCCTTGATTAGAATAGTTCATAAGTAGTATCCAACATAGTAATCTTTATATGGGATACTATGGTGATTTCAAGTCAAAGAATTACTTATAAAATCATTACAATAAGAAGTCCATAAACATACAAGTAATGTTCTAAATGAAGTTTTCATATGCAGTCAGTTCAGTGAACTTATTCTCCAGTAAGAACCCACATGTTTATTTTAGTATCTTCATATTTTAGCTTATGAGATTTAGTACTTAATTTATAAAGAAAAATATAATGTATGCTAGTCTTTTTATACATTATTAATGTTCATTTTTAATAGAACAATGACTACAAACGATGTATAAATAATACATAAATACAAGATAAATATCATAATTTGATCTCATTATAATTTTATTTACAATGTATATTTATCTCATAGGCTTTATCATATGCATCCGAATATATATAAGATAAAAAGTGTTTTTAAATAATTAGGTCACTAAAATATAATCAACCGATTGGCTGTAAGATATAAACCAACAAATTTTACTTTTATTCTTCTTACATAAATTTGAAATAAAGAAAGTTATATATAAATATATAATGGCATTTTCATTAACATACAATAGAAAGAACATTTACCAAGAAAAATCTGAATCAGAAAACCAAATACGAGAAAGAGAGCCCAAATTTATTTAGTTTAAAACAATATTGGACGTTAGAATCATATAGGTGATAGTGGCAGTCAAAATTATCTTAAAAAAATAACAAGTTACATAATCTAAATTTTGGAACTAAAACACTTGAAATAATTTTAATAAAAATATGATAATATAATTTATCACATTCACATATATTTAGAAACCTACAAACAAGAGGCTTTCTTATCCGCAAAAATACGTGAATTTAAATAGTTTTGAGAAGAAAATCTGGTTAGGTTCTACACGGTATAGAAAGAACTTGGACTGGAACATAACAAACAAAAACAGTTTAAAAGAAAAGAAAGTGTTTTTACATACAGCAGATCCATAAACTTTTCAAAGCCCATAGAACTCCAAAACCCATATCCGTCCAAAAACAAAACCCTAACTCATCAGGTATATGTAGCCGTATCTTTTCGTTAGGGTTCGCAGACACAAATATCAGAAGGGCGCGAGACAGAGTTAAGTGAAAATGCCTGCTGGTCACGGGCTTCGCTCAAGAACAAGAGATCTGTTCGCGAGACCATTTCGGAAGAAGGGTTACATCCCATTGACCACATATCTTAGGACCTACAAGATCGGCGACTACGTCGACATAAAGGTTAACGGCGCCGTTCACAAGGGTATGCCCCACAAGTTCTACCATGGTCGTACTGGTCGCGTTTGGAACGTCTCCAAACGCGCTATTGGCGTCGAGATTAACAAGCAGGTACATTTCTTGTTTTAATTGTTTCAATTGCTGTTTCATTCAATGAAATTTTTGGTCTTTTGTAACGGGTTTTGCTTATTTTATATTTTTGCCTGTTTTGTGCTTCACCTTTTATGTTTTAGTCTTGTGCGGCTTTATTTTTTGATTTTTATAATAGTATGTGAGGAAAGGTAAGGAAGTCTTTGCATCTGATGATATCTCATCATCGTATTTTTTCGTTGGTGTTTAGGACATTTGGTTTTAAATTGCAGATTGGTACGTAGTTTCAGGAGATACAGTCGGATGTTAAATGTTGTAAAATTTCCACCCTGTTTATTGTTTCTGATGATTCATTTTTGCTTGTTTCTATTGTGTGGATCGAGGTTTAGGGATTGGTGCTTGTTTAACACTGTTTTCATAGTTATGGATCTTCAATTTTAATTTTGACAGGAATTTTAATGCAGAATGCAATTAGATGCTGGACATTTTATGTTTTCTTACCTCTTTAAATTTTTATTGTGCATTCCACTTTCTACTTTTATTATTACTTCATTTGGATTGTCTATTAGAAATGGGAGATTGTATATAATACATGTATTGGATCACAGGTTGGTAACAGGATTATTAAGAAGAGGATCCATGTACGAGTTGAGCATCTGCAGCCGTCAAGATGCACCGAGGAGTTCCAGTTCAGGAAGAAGAAAAATGATGAATTGAAGGCCGAAGCCAAGGCCAAAGGCGTTATTATTAGCACAAAGAGGCAGCCAGAGGGTCCTAAGCCTGGCTTCATGGTAGAAGGTGCAACATTGGAAACTGTTACACCCATCCCCTACGACGTTGTCAACGATCTCAAGGGTGGCTACTAAGTTATGTTTAAGGTTTCACATTTTGCTGTTTTATCTGTGTCCAAAACTTTTGTGGGTACTTTCAGTTTTGCAAAGGTAATTTTGGGATTATGTTTCACCTGAATGTTTTGGTACTTCAAATTTTGTATTTTAGATATAATGGATATCCTACTCTTAGGTCGTACATGAATAATGTGGACTAGAAGTTGGTTAACTCAATTTGGTAGATTTTACAAAGTCTGTCATCATCGTGCTTTAAGGT
Organism: Erythroxylum dillonii; assembly: GCA_032467995.1. Lineage (NCBI taxonomy): Eukaryota > Viridiplantae > Streptophyta > Magnoliopsida > Malpighiales > Erythroxylaceae > Erythroxylum > Erythroxylum dillonii. Next base: position 22,006,548 of record JANKYE010000005.1, on the reverse strand, counting down.
TGAACCAGCGTCTGAATGCATCGTAGACTAGCACTAGCAAATTTTGACGGTGGACAGTTGGTCATGCATCATCTTTCTGTTTCTTTACAAGTGGGATAATGGCATCATATGCGTTCGCTCACTAATTTAAAGATTATAATTCATTTCTTTAGGTTAATTTTTCATTCTATCCGGAAGTAGAGTGGTCAAGTTTACTGTCTAAATGTAATTCTTTCGAATTTTGTGGATTACAAACTTTGACTGATATTGTTTGGCTTAAGTTGGAACATGTGAATGAAACGTTGATGCCTGTTAAATACGAGTTAGCTTTACCTCGTACAGCTTGGTGTAAACAAGAAAATAGTCTGATTAGCAAATCAAGTGATTGTGTGTTTTGGGGATCAATTGGAAGTACATACTCCACAGGGGCAACGAGAGGCCGATGCTTCTTCCTGTGGCTTGATTACTTACCATGACTTCGATTGTCAAAAGCATAAAAATATTTACCAAAAACAAAAGAGAAGGGAAAAAAAATAAAGTGGTTCTGTGTTTAGCGGATCAATTGGAAGTTGTGTTTTAAAACCCGGATTGGGTATCGAATTAAGGTTTTATTGGTTATCGGTTTGATCGATTTAATAACCGATCGAACTAATGTGATGTTATAATTATGCAATAATTATATTTAATTATATATGATATTAATAAATATTTTTAAAAAATACAAAATATACTAAATAATATTAAAAAAAATTTGACCCAGTGATCGGACTGGTTGAACCGGACTGATTTGACCGGTCAATTGATCGGTTTTTATTTGTTCAATTAAGAACCAGTTTTTAAGAATGAACTGGACTAGATAGCCGATCGATCAACGAGAGAGAGATGCTTCCCCATGTAGCTTGATACTTACCATGATTCGATTGTCAAAAGCATAAAAACAATTACCAGAAACAAAAGAGATGGGAAAAAAACACATTCCAACAGTGGAGTCCTAGTTGATTGACACGAATCTGTCTGTTTCTCTTGCCTTTTCTTCGTGCCTCCCTTTTGTCTCTGCATTAGGGATGGCGTTAGCTAGAAAGCATACTGTGAAGCCTGAAAAAGGAAACGGACATATTCTCTTCAAAAAGAAGAAGCTTATGACAAATGACGTGGGGATCTTTGACAAAACTTGTTCTCCCGGACAGAATATAACCTATGCTAACTACTATATATCTTAATACCATATAAGCAAGGCACTAAACTTGGGGCATTCACCCTTAGTCTTAATCAAGAGGAAACAGAACTTGAACTCGTAAGGCTGTACAATCAAGTTGGAGAAATTGAAAGCATGAAGATATTCAGTGCATACTTCTGTTCTCTCCTCCTGATTATCTCAGGTTCTTCTGTTTAGAATCTTTTAGCTTATGACTTGCATAACACATTTATTCAAATTTGATAGCTGCCAAACACCTTAAAATCTCACTACTCAGTCAACAGAGTTTGAGCTAAAAAACAATATAGAAAACCCATGGTCTTAATTTGTAGAAGAACGAAACCACTTAATAAGAATAAAAAACGATGTTACATGTGTCTGGGCTAGTAGAAACAAAATTAAGTACTTTCAATTGTCTCATCGCACTATTCTATAACGTGGATTGTTTTGTGTTCATAAACCTGCAAACCTGAAGTAATTTGATGTTAAAAACTCCAGACAAGTTAGCAAGTTCGATAAATTACCCACTGATTTTTTTAGCCCACTTTAGGAATCTGTACTTTTTGTGATAGAGAATTTTATCAGCTTTGTCCCCAGATAACCAGTTTTACTTAAAAGGAAATGCCTGCAGCAACCAGGAACACACGCACACATACACATAAACTGTAAACTGCCATCGCATGTTTAAATTGCTTCCCATTTTCTGAGAGACAGGTCAAGTTTTGGGTCTTCAAGGCGCTAGGATACCTGAACATACATGTCATAAACGGCTGACCATTCACGCTTGCGATATTCAGAACTGCAGAAAAGAATGTTCCAAGGAACCCTATGGTGAAGGAGAATGCAGAGACACTGTATGCTTTTGCAGATACTATTGTAAGCTACCTCCAATATAAATGGACGTAGACCTATCTAATTGGCTTATACTTTACCTAGTATCAATTAGTTAATTAACCATTTCATCCCTATCTAGACTCTTCAGTAACGCAATAAACACAGTTCTGTGCATATAGTTTCCATATTTGGATCACAATCACAATCATTTGAGTGATATTGATTTTAGCATCTCTAACATTTTATACGAGTTTACTGTTCTTCACCGCATAGTTGGAAAGTTCTTTTTCTGTCAAACTTGAAGCAAAATCAAGTTTTGCCAAATGATAAGGGTCCAAACAACGTGCAAAAGTTTGAAATTGATCTTGTATACAAGTTGTTTTGCCAAAATCAACGTGCAATGTAAACAATTGCTTAACTAACTAATGATCAAACCTGAAGAGAGCAGAATGAGAAGGAACAGAAAATGAGTGAAGTGAAGCTTGTGCTTGGCCATCATGAAATTCTACCCTTAAACTTTTCTCTACAAGTAAATTGATCTGTTTCATGAGCAAAAATATAAAGAGTGCGAGCCTTTTCGATGAGACATTTAATGCAAAGATGAAATACTGTCATTTGGAGTCTAAAGGGTTGCTTCAAGGGTTTGACGCGTTCAGATTAAGGCCTTTAGTGCCATTTGAAGAAAAGTAGGATTAAGTCTACCTCATCCTTTTATGTTTTGCTCATTCTAATAGGGTTTCCATAAAGTAGTAAATGTCGAATTTTTGTTTGCAAGTCATTGCTTGAACAAGCCTATATACCTAATGTACAAATAATACAAGGCTCCTCAAATCTTTCCATTTTCTTTTTCTTTTTTTGTATATTGAAACTTCAATGGCTTAATTGGCAACACGAGAGGTACAATCCCATTTTTATGAAGGTAGATTTCAGGATATGGTACCTTTCGAATGAGTATTGATAATAACTTATAAATTGTGTACTTCAAATGAGTTATTTGTTAGTTTATTCCCTACAATCAATCGATTTATTATAGTTTAGTGATATAATGATTTAAAATTATTATTTATCTTATACATATTAGGTATATATGGTAAAGTTCATGAGATAAATATACATTGTAAATGAAATTATGATGAGATCATAATTATGAGATTTATTTTGCATTTATATATTATCCCAAAATTGTTTATAGTCATTGGTCTATTAAGATAGGACATTAATATATTGTAAAAAGATTAACACATTTATGTTTCTTCCATATGAAAAGAGGAATTAATCATATTAACTAAAGTATCAAGATACTTAAGCAAACATATTGATGCTTATTAGAGAATAAATTCATTAAACTGACCATATATGCTAATTTCATTTGGAGCATAACCTGTATGTCTATGAAAATTCGTATTGTAATGATTGTATAAGTGATTGGTTGACTTAAGATCTTCAAAGTTATCTCATATAGGAATTATTATATTTTGATACTACTTATAACATATTCTAGTCAAGGGTAACTTAGTCGATAGTCATTAGATATAATATGAATTATATTGAAGTAATTGAGTAATCAATATAGAATTCATCACTCTAAAGTAATTAGGGAAACTACTATATTATTCTTGATTAGAATTGATTTGAGAAATTTTTGGCCAGCGTAGAATGACACTTCGTAAATAGTTTACAAATATCATTAATATAATCAATCACTATAACTAACATTATTAGACTCAAACAGAGTTATGATAGGATCTTATCGTGACATAATATTTGATATTATTTCCTTCGTTTTAGATTTATTTTGGTGCTTAAATATGAAAATTAATATTTTTTTTAGGAGATGAAAAGTAGAGATTGCATCAAATATGAACTTTATTGATGATAATTACAAATTTTGGATGAAGTAAAGAGATTGCTGCAATAGATAAGGTTGATCACTTAAAGAGTTGAAGTTTAACTAGGAAAAATTCCTCCTATCCTTATCGTGTAAGAATTTGAATTTGTTTTAGATAGACATCTTTACAAGTTAGAATTATATTACAATTAGATCAGAAAAACCTATAAAAGGGACTTCCTCCTAATAAAAAAGAGTTCTCTTTTCTTACATTTTTCTCAAATCTTTGTCTTTCTTATATTTGGTATTGGAGCGAAAGCTATGTGTGACTAAACTAAATCTAAATTGTTCTGATTCAAGGGGATTCGATATTCTAGTTGTAACCTTGTGAGGTTTTGTGTTCTAAATATTTTATTCATGTTTTAATTCAAATATTTCTTGTTTTGAGTTCTTATATTTGATTAATGATTAATATTTGATTAATCTGACAATTTAATTTAATATTTGATTATTCTATCGCTATCCATGAATTTAGTGATCATAATTATAATGAAAGATTGGTATAAATAGCAAATAGGTTAATTATGGATTTCCATACTTAACTTATAATAGACAAGAAAACTAAATTTAATAGTTGTAGCTATCTCGATAATTTAATTTAGGGTTTAGCCTTTTTCATAGAGCTTATTATTATCATTTATTTGAGTCAATGGATGATAAGGTTTGGATATTGAGTTTGAACTAATTAATTTAGAAAATTTTGAAACTTATTAAGACTATCCTAATATGTTTCAGACTAACTGTTTGAATCTTAAAAATATTCTTTTTAGATCAATGATCAATGTTACAATTAGATGAGATATTTCCCTTAAATCGGAGTTTGGTAATCTTGACTTTTTCATATTTAAATTTAGTTGATTTAATTTGTTTTCATATTAATTTTAGTTAATTAATTAATCCAAAACCCTCGTTTTATTTTATTACTTCAAGTTAAGAAACTAGTGTTTAGTTCTCTAGGAATTCGACCTGGTTCCATGACTACTATAAAAGTTTGAAGAAACATAACAATTTTGGGGGCTTCAACAACCCGACCAAAATTTAGAACCGTTGCTGGGGAACTATTTCAAATTTCTTAGTTTCTTTGCATTTTTATTTTACAGTTACTGCTAACCTCTTGTCTTGTATGACTCCTGCTTCTCAGACAGGTAAATTGCAATATAATTTGAAAATTGAGAAGATAATGCATCATTTGAGAAAAGAGACTAAGCAAGGAAGCAGTAATTCACCTTCAAACGTGAAAGTTGAAGTAGATCTAACAATTGGTGAAGACTCTAATTTTCAAGAAGCAGACGAAAAGATGACAAATCTCAACGCCAGAACATTTAGGAAGTTAGCAGTACTAAATTTGAATCAACAACCTTTATGCATTCAATTTCCAAATGTTAAGGTAGATTTCGAATTGAAATCTGATTTGATTAACTTACTGCCTATTTTTGTGGTCTTGCAGGTGAGTATAATCATGCTACTATACTTGTGTAATAATCCTTTTCTTTTATCTTGCAGCTTGTTGAATCATTCTTGAATCTGTATGACTTATTTGACATATGACTCCATGTAGTTGAGTCTAGCATGTTGTATGCTAGATTGACCTGATGATATTCAAATTCTTTGCATCTTCTGGTTCCCTTGTTATGTTGAACCTATGAATTTCGATTCTTTGATGAATCATGTTTTCTTGTTAGCCATGATTGATGAGTTCATAGAATACCCAACTGATAGGGTATATTATCAGACTATGTGGACATAGGTAACCCACCGGTGACGGGATAGATCCTGGTCCTACCTAGAGAGGGCAGGCCTCTAGGGGAAAGGTTAGGCTGACCTTGTCTAGAATCAGAAAAGGAGAGATATGCCGTACTAGCATGCCTTTGTCTCTTCTTAAGAAATTCAAAAAATCAGAACTCAGAAGTGAGAAAGCGCAGAATTAGGAATCCTGTAGAACTCTACCCAAGAAAGAAACCAGAATTCATAAAGAACTCAAATCTCATAAAAGAATTCAGAAACCAGATTCATGTTTTCCTTAAACAATTCATATTGAGCTTTATTATTGATACTCATGTGATTGCCACATTCGATACTACTACTTGTTCATTTATTGATCATTTATTGTTGCTTAGAATGCCACAGACCATTCTTGTGAAGCTAGCCTTGTATTACCTAGCCTCACAAGCATGGTAGTATGTTTATATCTCACTGAGTAGCGTTGTAGACTCACCCCTCACTATCATCATTTCAGAAGATTAGCGGATCATACGAGGGAGAAATCCAAGCCTTTTGAGAGTCGCTTGGATAATTAGACAAATAATGTTTTTTTTTCGCATGATGTAAATTGCAGATGCTTATATTTTCTCCATGGTTTGTTATAACCATATCATAAAACATGTATAGATATGCTATGCTATTGAGAATGATGTCGGTTGATGATAAGAGATGATCATAGATTGGCTAATTAAGTAGACAATGTATGTCAGAATTGCATATTTGGATCCTTACTTCTTACAAGCTATTAAGCAGGTATAAGGATTAATCAGACAAATGAATGCGTCATGCTAGATTTTTTTGTAGAATATAGAAAAGTTAGGCTTACTACAGGTTTTGGTGGCATTAAGCCTACCATTTCCTAGTGCCAACACGGTCCAAAAAGGCGGGTCGTGTCAGATGGTATCAGAGCTAGGTTGTATAAGAGTAAGGATCTTGTGATCTATATGATGGAAAAAAAGTATTAAAGAAAAGTTTATGATGTAAATATGTATACGATGTGAAATATGCATATGATATTCTTACATATGCTTGACGCTATGGAGCATAGGATCTACATCATATCAATAGCATGTTATTTTTTTGTTTGAATGATTTTTAATTTCTCCATATTATATATGCCTCCTAGAAGAATAACACCTCCTCAACGAGGACGAAGTCATCCTAGGAAGGGGGAAATTTCGACTGTTGTACCTGATGTCGAATCGGTATAGTAAGAACAACAAGAAGAAAGGTCTCCACTTAGAGTTAGGAGGAGATCAGAGATAGAAACTGAACCTGAGCCCCAGCTACTCAAGGGGAAGATGTTAGAACCTTACAACAAAGAATAAAAGCCTTAGAAGCAGAGAATCGGGCCTTAAGAGAAAGACAGGAGGTTCTAGAATTGAGAGAAGAAGTAAGAATAATTAGAGAAAGAGAGAGAGAAAGGACTCAGGGTGTACCTAAAGTTGCTCATACACCACCACAGCCAGTGCAAATGTAACATCCCACTCCCTACTGGAAGGGTAGAATAGTAATTTGGCATAGGATGAGATGGATTGAGCTTAATTAGGACTGTTCATTCATAGTAGTATTGGTAAACAGAGAATTTGTGCACATGAAATACTTGTACATGCATACATGACATTCCCGGTAGTTGTGCCTAATGCAATTTTATTGTGAATAATGTGGTTATTGTGGTTGAAAAATTATTCTGAGTGATCCATGTGTGTTTTACATTTTAAGGGATTTTTAGAAAATTTTCTGGAATTTTTCGGAGAAAATTCCCGGACCGAAAAATCGTCAAGTGGCGAACCGGTTGATTTTTGATAGCGAAAATTGTTATCCAATGGCACTATCATATTGGGCATATTATTTTGGGATTGAAATTATGGTCATTGGACTTGAATGGGTCAGATTTTATTAGGGTTGCTAAATCCTATTACAAGTTTTTGTTTTATTCCTATTTTGTCTTTTTCCTTGAAAATGCCACTTGTCCTAACCATTTAAATGCTTTTGTCCTCTTCCTCTCCTTGTATTTCGGCTACTTCACATTTTAAAAGAATGAAAAGAGCAAGGTTGTTGGTTTATTCCTTCTCATCATCCGAAAACCTATTTCCTTTACCTCTCCATCGATTTTTTTTTCTCTTTTAAGTCACACTTCCTCCAACCTTTCCTTCATGCAACCAAATTCCTTTCTTTCCATGATGATGATACACATGCATGGTGTTAGAAGAGAGTGGAGAAGGTATTGAGTTAGGGTATTCATTACAGAATTGAAGAGATTGAAGGGGTTGGAAGCTTTAAGTAGGTAAGTTTTGTTTTAAGCTTTAATTATGTAGTTAATGAATCAATTGGTTGTTAGATGCATTGATTGGTATGAATTGGTCATTAATCATGATTTATGATGCTTTAATGTTATGAAAATGATAGTTTGAATTGTTGGGTATAAGGTTATGTTTGAGTATGACTTGATGAAGTAGTATGATTGAAGTGTTTTAGCTTG
>JANKYE010000005.1:21959616-21974127 GCA_032467995.1 Erythroxylum dillonii | reverse complement strand
TTTTGCGTCTCATTTTTTCATCTCACTTTTGCATCTCATTTTTCTGTCTCACTTTTACATCTCACTTTTCTGTCTCACTTTTGTGTCTTACTTTTGCGTCTCATTTCCATCATCTCATTTTCTTCCCAAAACATCTTCACTTATAAGGATCATAACTTTTGACTCTAATGTCCAAAATCTCTTTATATACCATTGGAAAGATAAAAGAAAGATATACAAATTTCTAGAAGGAAACTTGGCTAAAATCTCTTTATATAAATCCCAAATTTCCCCCTAAATTCTGAAGATGAATTCCCCATTCATACACCAACACACTGTACTAGATTCTTAATTTCATGACAAGTTTTGAGATTCTTAGAGACAGAATTGAAATTCGATGTCTTCATAAAAAATGTAGCCATACATTTCTAGTTTAATTCAAATTAAGAATCATCTCGTTTGGATAACTAGAGAAAAAGTTATGGCTAACAAACTGAAACACACTTAGTGGACATTTTCCAAATTTTCAATCTTTCAATATTTCACAACACCCAATGCTCATAATATTTCAAAACACTAGATTAACATTATAACCAGAATTTTCATTCACTACAACACAGTATTTATGAACAAACACGTAAATACCATTTTTCATGCAGATGATAGTAACTTATTAAATTTATTTCACAATTCCTCATTTCTAAAGTGTTTATTCACCACTTACCTACTGAAAACTCCAAAATCTTCAAGTCCTAAACTCCATACAAAATTTTCGTACTTCACTGAGTACAATGACCAGCTTCTGGTTTTTCTTAGGGTAGAGGACACAAATGGCAAAGTGGGTTTGGTGTAGGAAAGAAAAAGCATAGAAGTCTCTTAAACGGTATTTGATGGAAAAGTTTGTGTTTCAAAAGAAAGTTTGAAGAAGATGATAACGAAGAAGGGACTTAGACATGACTTAACCTGTCAACTCTTAAAGAATATTAATCTACTTCTAGCAAGAGTACAAAAGCCTAAGTGACACTTGTCATTTTCCCTCTACCTAAGCTCTAACTTAGTTTCTTTTGAAACTAACTCCCTTAAGTTTCATCTTTACAATCCAACTATCTCCAAAGCTTCTTTTGCTTTCTTTTTCCTATTTTCTATAATTTACAAAATTTATTCCTAAATTCACCAAAATTCACAAATACCATATTCTTACCAAGCAATATAACATCCAGTATAAACAAAATTTAAATTCGCAAACCTCCCAAAATTCATAACTCAATCCAATTATACCTGGAATTATTCATGAATGCATGTACAATTATTTTCATGTGCAACAACCATGTATAATTGTATGACATTTTATGCATGAACAAGGAAATGCATCTTTAACTCTCGTTAATCACTCACATTTACCATTCTAACCCTCCCACAAGTAATGGGATGTTACATGTTGGATGTATAGATAAAGTCCATAGGATAATTATACATTGCATATGAAATTATGATGAGATTATAATTATGACATCCCTATTGCATTTATGTATTATCCTTAAATTGTTCCTAGTCATTATTTTATTAAGATTGGATATTAATAAAATGTAAAAGGATTAGGACACGATATGTTTTTCCTTATAAGGAAGTAGTTAATTTCATAAGATAAAGTATGAAGATACTTAAAACAAATGTGTGGATGTTTGTCAAAGAAGAAGTTCACTAAACTGACCCGTTATTAGAAATTGATTCAATCCTTTTTATTCTTACCCTTGGAGGTCAAATAAAAAATATAATTCCAAGGATTGCAATATAGGATGCAACCTCAAGTCGTCTTACTTAATCGGAAACTAAAACAAATGGACCCAAGCTAACCTATATGTCATGAAATGCAAGCTAATTTGGTAAAGAGGAGGTTTTGGTCTTTGAAAATATTAGCTGTACTAAATTGAATTGTGAGAAAAAGTATGCAAAATATATATTTTTTGATTTTTTGGTAATAGAAAACATAAAGATTAAGATAAATGATCAAATGGTGATATGATCCTCCTAAAAATGAGCTTTGACTATCATAGTTCGAAATAAATTTTGGTGGGAGTGGAAATCACTATGTTTCAAATGGGTAAACCTTAAAGAACTCTTTAAGCTTAAGATCTTAATCAATGAACTCTATTTCTTAAGACCTTGTTAAATGCTCTTAGTGTGTGTAGTGGATAAGTCAATGCAACAAGTTACTTGGGATCTCAAATCAACTTAATATCAAACACAACTAGGCAGATAAAAGAGATTCAACAAGATCAGAAATTGACATATATGAGACTTCATATATTTAAGCTCCAAGTTATACATCAACAAATCACGACCACACATTGAATATCCAACACTTGATTAAACTCTAATCAAGAATGTTCAACTACAAATTACAAATCCTAAACTTAGGAGTTCATAAATCATAGCTAAACATAGATTAAGCTACTCCCCTTTGAAGCCCATTGAACTCTAGCCATCGCTACATCTTCAAGAGGAAATGAGATGCCTAGCCACATATTGCAATCAGAAACCTCACAACTAGAAATGAAAAATGGAAGAGAAAACATATGAGAGAAGTCTCCCCCCAGGAACCTCTGAAGGGAACCGTGAGTGTTAAGGTAGTGGAATGTGTGTCGAGTCCTCTCTCCTTTCGGCTGCCCTTATTACTTATCCTAAAATAAGGTTTTCTCTGCAAAATACAGTATGTGAAATTTCTGGAAATGGTTCGGGTTTACACTGATTCGAATGTTCATCGTGGCGAAAGGATGAGTTCGCCCTGACAAACTTCTCTTGAAAGGTTTTTGCTGTGTTTTTGTCGTTTTGCTGCGGCGAAGTTTACCTGAAGGTCTTTGCTTAATCTTGTGACTTCAATTTCTTTGTTCCACTTTTGGCTCTACTCTTCTTAAGTGTCTTGCAATGAAAAGTAATAACTTGTGGTATCAATTGCATTATAAATCAAATGATTGTAATTGCTAATTAATTATGACAATTAACGTCAAATTACATTAATTCGAAATAAGCACTCTTAGGTCAAATTAAGCACAATATCCAACAAAGGGAGCCAAAAAGTATAAAAAAAACTACAAAAATGTCACTAAATTAGATAAGAAACTTGGGTTCAATCAAATTCCACCATACTTAAACCTTTGTACTCCTAGACAAAGTTTATGAAAGATCAAAGAGATACATGTACAAAAGAAAATACCAACCATACTTAAAAGTGAGAGCAGAAAATTAGTGAAACCACTTTCTCATAAATCAACCAAAGCAAATTGAGAGAGTGCTAAGAAGATAAACACTATAAGTATTTAATCTAAGAGATTGGGCAAAAGAGATTTCTCTAAAGGGAAACTGTTACGGTCTGATCTAATTGCAAGGTATGGGACTTGAATCCCATATTGGTTAAATACAAAATTGATATGAGATTTATAAGGACTTTGGGCTCTCTATCCTCATAAGCTAGCTTTTGGGGGTGGCTCTCCTAAAGTCCTTATCAATTGGTATCAGAGCGGGGCCTTGGAGTGGTGACCCACGGAGTGGTGGCCTGGGAGTGCCAACCGTGACCAACGTGGCCGTGACTAACAAGGATCTCATAGTGGTGGCCCATGGAGTGGTGACCTGAAAGTGTCAGCCGTGACCAATATGGCCGTGACCAATGAGGACATTGGTCCTTATAGGGGGACGAATGTTACGGTCTGATCTAATTGCCAGGTATGGGACTTAAATCCCATATTGGTTAAATACAAAATTGATATGGGATTTATAAGGGCTTTGGGCTCTCTATTCTCATAAGCTAGCTTTTAGGGGTGGCTCTCCTAAAGTCCTTATCAGAAACTGTTTAGCTTTCAACTCACTTGTCTTGGGATAATTTCATTCTAAAATCTGCTTAGCCCATTATCTACCATAAGCTTGTGATAGTTCTACCTCTCCACTATAATAACTATAATTTTGAAAAGCAAGAGAACTTTTCAAGGTTGTAATGTACGGAATGCTAAATGGAACGGAGTGAATAGAAGAAAGAAAAATGAGTACATGCACCGCAATTATTTTTCTCATGAAATAAACGCCAACTATGCGTAAGAAAATATTCACACAAACAACAAACGTAATTTAACACTTTTTTTTATTACATTTCTCTTTTGAGAAAGCTTTTGGTTTTTTCTTCTTTCTTTTTAAGACATATATGGAATTTTTGGACGCTTTTTCTTTCTTTTCTTTTGTATAGAAAATATTTTTTCTTTTTTTTTGCTTTTTTTTTAGCTTTAACTAGAGATGAGATACTCATATTAATTGTGAAATATGCATACACTCAAAAGAAGGCTCAAAGGGGCTAACAAGGGTTAAGTGTTTGGGGTTTGTGTTTGGGTAAATAGGGTTTGGAAAGAAATGCCTCTATCATATTAACAAAATTTTAGTTCATCAAGCTTTGATCAAGAATTAAAACAAGTTCTAGAGAGATATGAAATTAAGTAGATACATACAAAATTGAAAGAATTCAAGCCCAAATATCCTTCCAATAAGGTTAGTATCTCAATTAAGCAATCTCTAGGTTTAAAAACACATAGTCCCACTTTCTTAGCATACCCTCACTTACTTCTCATTGAAAAAATTGAAAATGAAATTAGCCAAAATCAACTATCATTTAGAAACATGGATGGTTTTCCAAAATCACATGTAAAACTTTGAAATTTACAAAAATTCAGCACAGGAGTATTAAGAATCTCATTTGGAAGAATTGTTGTGCTGAGGAAATAAAAGCATTTGCTTGGCCGAGAAGGGGCTTCCCTGCAATGAAAAAAAGATGACCACGATGAAGTATGTGAATGACGGGCTTCGCTGCGACGAAAACAAAGGTGGTCACGGCAAAAAGTGACAAAAACGTAGAAAAATGCCTACAATATCAAATTCACCTCAAAATAAACCAAGTTAACAACTTTAAGCACACAAATGACCTATTGAAAAACACTTAAGTGGCCAAAATTGATGCATGAAGAAGCTATTTTGTTGAATTCAAAAAGATAGAAATTTCTCCGCTACACTTGAACAAAATATTGTCCTCAATGTTAAACAAACAAAATGCCATCGCATAGTGAATATTAACATTGAGCAATGAAAAGATAAAACATAGGGGACAATTAAGCACAACAAAAGGAAGGCAAGAGACAGAACTTAGAAGGGAATATTATTGAATTCAAAAACTACTAATTAAACTAAAAACTAAACTACTTTCCTACTAGGGTAGTTTCTCCCCCCAACACTTACTTAGCAAACTAATGCTCTAAAATATGTCATAAGTAGTCACAGGGAAAAAGTAAGTAAACAAGTGAAGGAAAGAAACAACCTGGGAGTTATGGAGGTTTCTGATTGTCCCGGTAAACCTTTGACAAATGGCCATGTTGTGGTGAAACAACTTTATCCATTGCCATGTCGGTGTCAGCCTCCACTATACCAAATTCACCTGAATTGTTTGCCACGATGAAAGTAAGAGTTAGCCTCAACGAACTTTCACAGAAAGTGTAATCTGTAAAATGCTAACTATTAAAAATGAAGGAAAGCAGTATGCTAAATGAGAACTTATATTATCAAAAAGTATGAAGCTAAACTATCTATAATGCAATCTAAAGAAAAGACTCCTAACCTCACTTAGTAGCAAAATGAAAAAAGCTAACCTAGAGAACCAATTACTTGGTTCCCTTACAAAGACGCCATTTTGATTCGATCCTTTTTGTTCTTACCCTTAGAGGTCAAATAAAAAATATAATTCAAAGGATTTGCAATATAGGATGCAACCTTAAGTCGTCTCACTTAATCGGAACCTCAAACAAATGTACCTAAGCTAACCTATATGTCATGAAATGCAAGCTAATTTGGTAAGGAGGGGGTTTTGGTATTTGAAAACATTAACAATACTAAATTGAATTATGAGAAAAGTATGCAAAATATTTTTTTATTATTTGGAAATAGAAAACTGAAAGATTAAGACAAATGATCAAATGGTGATATGGTCCTCTTGAAACTAAGCTTTGGCTATCATAGTTCGAAACAAATTTTGGTGGAAGTGGAAATCACTAAGTTTCAAATTTTGGTGGGAGTGGAAATCACTAAGTTTCAAATGGGTTTTTCAATGGTTCGGCTGCCATTGTTACTTATCCCAAAATAGGGTTTTCTCCTTAAAAACGGGTTATGGACTGAGTTATACAGCATATGAAATTTCTGGAAATGGTTCAGGTTTCACTGATTCGAATGTTTGCTGCGGCGAATGGATGAGTTCACCCCAGCGACATCAAATCTTTGCCTTGGCAAACTTTACCCGGAGGTCTTTGCTTAATCTTGTGACTTCAATTTCTTTGATCCACTTTTGGCTCTACTCTTCTTGAATGTCCTACAATGAAAAGTAATAATTTGTAATATCAATTGCCTTATAAATCTAGTAACTATAATTGCTAATTAATTTTGACAATTTAACATCAAATTACATTAATTCGAAACAAGCACTCTTAGGTCAAATTAAGCACAATATCCAACAAAAGGATCCAAAAAGTATAACAAAAACTATAAAAATTTCAATAAATTAGATAGGAAACTTAGGTTCAATCAGAAATAATTTAGAACATTGCTTGTATATTTATGAAAATTCTCATTGTGATGATTGCATAAGTAATCCTTTGACTTGAGGTCCCCGAAGTTATTTTATATAGGAATTGATATGCTTTGATACTACTTATAACCTATTATAATTATGAGTAGTCTAGTTGGTAGTCATTGGATGTAGCATGAACTATACACAGATAGTTGAGTGATCAAGATATAATTCATCACCCTAGAGTAATTAGGGAGAATGTTATGTTATTCTCGATTAATATTAATTTGGAAAATCCTTGGCCAAAGTAGAATAATGTTTTTTAAATAGTTTATAAATGTTTTTAATTGAATCAATGACTATTGGGAGATAACTAATGCGATAGGAATCAAAATAAAGTAGAGATTAATTATATGCTCTATGTCTAATAGAAATATTATATGATGAAAGGATTAAATTATACAAAAATCATACACGAAAAAGGTTAGTTAAAATCACTTTGACATTCCTAAATATTTAGGTGATTATGATGTGTTACTAGATGTCAATCTTGATATATGATTATAAATAGTTTAATTGGAGAATTAAAGATAAATTAAAAGGATTTTTAATTTTTTAATTCTAATTATGGATTAGACTTATAATTTATAATCATTGCTAACGTATTTGAGAACCTAATAGGTCTCACATAAAGAACAAATTAAAGAGAGCAAAGGTAATTTAATCAAGTTGGACTTGATTGTAAAGTTTGACAAACTTTATGATTAAATATGAGATACTTAATAAATAAGGATCAATATGAGATATTGAATCTTATTTGGGCATAATTGGAATTTAATTAGAATTATTTGTAATTATAATTGAAATTTAATTTTTAGAAATCAAAATATGAAAAAAATTTTATAATTATTCTGCTACGGTCAGGATCGGATCCCATCCCCATTTCCCAACAAATATATTATGTAATTTTTGGAACATTAGATGCCTATTATATTATTAAGTTTCAAAAGAAGATGATTTTAATGGGTATTTTTAATAGTCAAGGGAATAAATTTTTTAGTGATGACTATTAGCCTAATATGATAAGAGATAAGTTGACTATAATGAAAGAAAATTTATAGAATCTATGTCTTAATGGGAAAGATGATGGTGGAGTTGTTGGTTTTGACTCAATCTTTAAGGATGGAAGAAAATACTGTGGTATGACATATGCAATTCAGTCATCTTGGTTGGTAATAAATGATAGAACTTTATAAGGGGAGCTTATTATAAGATGAAAAATACGAGAAGTAGACTTTTGTAAGTTTTATGTACTTGGTAAAAAGTATAAAGTAATCTTCAAAGATATAGTCTTTAGTGAGTGACATATATTGATGAAAACACATATAAAAGACAAATTAAGATCAACAGTGTGTAGTACTAGTTCAAAGGTGACACTAAAACAACAGGGAGTTAAAAATTCTAATTCATAATATAAAATAATATCAGAAGGAAAATATCAACACAATATAGAAAGGATAAAATGGGAAGGGCTATAAGGTAATTAAGGATATACGATTGCGGAGACTCAGTTGCATATGCTTTGACCATCAATGTTGGAAATGGACTATCTTTTTAGAGACGAAGGAAAGTCTAGAGAAATATAGACTGATAGAGTCTATAATGAAGGATGTAAAGTTTTACAAGATCAAAAAATTTACTACATTTGGTTATATCTTACTGGAAAAAAGTTCACACTTTAGATGATGTAGCTGACAGGTTGTTAAAGTCATTACCCGCAGAAAGTTCAAGTATAGTTTGAAATTTGCAATGCTCACAAATTGAAGCCCTTGAGTACTTATGTAGGCAGGGGGTGATTTTTAGTTAGATGGCAGAGAATTCAAGTCAACGTGGGAAATTATGAGATATGTCTTGAGTTCTAGGGAAATATAATTTCAATGATCTTAGACCTTTAGTTAATAAACTTTTATTGTCATTAGGCATCTATAAAAATAGAGTTTCAATAACCTTAAACTTCTAGAAAAATAGAATATTAGTGACCTTAGGCTTTTTATGGCAATAAAGTTTAACTATAAGTAGGCTTTTTACAAGAAACCATAGTTTATAAATAGTTTGATAATGGTTTTGTTACCTTAACTATAAAAGCTCTTATTAGGTTTAACTTAGGAGAATTTTAGAAGGTGTTGGAGGGCCACCTAATTTTTGTTTTCATATTTTTATTCTTTTTAGAATTGAATAAATAATTCACCAGTAGTATCCTATGTGCGTTGAAAGAACATGGCAGAAAAATCATCTAGATCAGGGGATTTTGAAGGGTGTAGGCTAAATAAATTCGTTTGATGTCCTGAGCTGATACTGTAGAGATGAGATCTTCTTTAATTTGCTAATCCAACTAGCATTCAAAGAATCTATAAATGTTAGAGCTAGGAACGTTGGCTTTGGATGTACCTATGAGGTTAATAAAAATTTGTCTCGTAATCTCCAATAGATCCTTTTGTTCAGTGTATGCTCTCCTATTTTTTTTAGTAGTATAGAAATTTTGTTGAAATTTTTATGAGCTAGTAAAGAGGAATGGAAAAATTTTGAATTTGAATCCCCTTCTTTCATCTATGCCTTTTACTTAAGAACAAAATGTTGATAACAAAGAGAATCTTGGCATTCCTGCATGCATTTTAGTTATATCTGTTTATTGCCAAGATCATGGGTTGAAGATTAACAACGTTGTTGAGCAAGAGTAAGTTTTTCCTTCAAGGTGAATAAGTTGCGATTTTTGCCATGCATAAAAATCTTAACAGCTACCTTCACCTTTTTTTAGTTTTTGCATGAGTTGATATGCCTTATAACTTGGGATTGAAGCCTACCAACAATTCTAAACTAAATCTAAGAACCCTTCTACATCAATAAAGGCATTAAAAAATTTAAAAGGTGCTCCCAAATGTTTGCTTTCAGTAAATCTCTATATCAACATAACTAAATGATTTGAAATCAATTGTTCCCCAAAATGTACAAAAGAGTTTGAAAATTGATTTAGCCAAAAAGATTTAACAAGTACCCTGTCCAGTTTCTTCCTTACTAATAAACAGCCTTGTTAGTTATTTGTCCATGTAAGAAGTGGGCCAGTTAAGTAGAGATCAACCAAATCCATTTGTGTTAAAAAATTAAAGAGCTCCTTCATAGTTCCAAAATGAAATCTCCTACCCCCTTCATTTTAAAAGAGTTAAGTGAGAAATTGAAATCCCCTGCACCATCCACGATTTTTAAATAAGAGCTTGTGTATTCTGCAAATTCTGTCATAATTTATCCATTTTAAAATTGAAAATTGAAGTATAAATCAAAGATAACTGGAGCAAAATACTAGAATGTTTTACATGGCATTGAAAGTGCATCATTTTTTCAGTTTCTTCAAAAGCATTCACTCAATTAGATCATAATTATATAAACATATTATCCTACCATTATATGTGAGATGTGATAAAAAAGCTCCCAATTAGCACCTAAAAATCTTGTACCTAAAAGATTTTGTGGATCCTTAATTTTGGTTTTACGAAGATCCTCTAAGATAGGCTGATGCTTACTCACCATCTCCTTCACCACCATTTGTTTAAGAGGGTCTTGTGTTCTAAACTAGGATTGATAAAATAAGGTGGAATCCCCTGTAGTTGGCTATTTACTTTTCTTCCTAATTGATCTCCTCCTAGTATTCTTAGTTTGAACTACGAATTCATCTATTGTTGAAGTAGTTATATCAATTTCATTAGGACATCCCTTAATTTTCTGACCAGCAAGATCTCGCTCCCTTACTCCTCACTGATTAGTTCATGGTTTGAATGTACATGCACCGCCTGATTATTAGGATTTGTATTATTCTCTAAACTTTTAGTTCACTTTGTAGTATCCTAAGGCTAATAGTTTTGATCAAACTCCTGCTCCACTAAATCCTTCTCATTTGCATCTCTGGCCATGCTTTGAGTATATGAGTTGGGGAGAACTTCATTATCCACGTTTCCCTAGTTACTACTTCATGTCTTTAGAAGTAGAACCTACTTCAACCTTTATAAACTCCTCACTTCAACCAGTTCTAAATATTTTACCTGTGGGAGTCCATTTCTTGATTGAGTTACTTGGCTTTCAAGGATATGTTAATTGTATTTCAGTTGGAATCATTTTCCCATTTTTCACCTAGTTTGTGGATGGGTACTTTGTTTGGAAAAGAAGCAATCCTCGGAATTTCAATAAAGAGTTTAGTGTATTCAATTCACTATATAATAGCCATCTGTGTCTCCATTACAATAGGCTTCCCTAGTGAACTAGCAATAAAGCTTAGCCCTTCCATGGTCTATAGCTCCATCAATAGGTCATGGAAATTTACCCACAATGGGAACACTTCTATCTTATTGTGATCAAGCTCTAACCCAGGCATCCATTTTTGGACAAATAGGTTTAATTATCTCACTAAGGTTGGTATCATTGACAAATTTAAAGAGTATCGATCCATCTGTTCTAAGCAAGACCTTATCCAACCCTTTCTTTCCCCCTGTAGTCTCAACCCATTAATCTTCCGTACTTGATTTAGAAGTACATGATGAAGTCAAAGGGAGATTCTAGCTCTTTACCTTATGGTATGTTGTTGACAAGGATTTTTAGAGATTCTATAATCTTTCTCGATAGAGGTAACAGGGTAAAGATGGATGTGAAGAGCATTATTAATGCCATTACTATTCACAGAATAGGAATAACATTTAAAGATGAGGTAAATATAGGTTCTACACCGAAAGCAAGGTCTGAGGGGGAGCTTATAGTAAGACGAAGTAGGAGTGAACGTGTTACGTCGGCAAGAAAAACAAAACCTCCCATAGGAAGAACCTTCACAGAAGAAAAGACTGAGAAGTCGTCTAATGTACCAATAAAAGCTGAGATGATTTAACTAAAAGAGAAAATCCAGGTTTAACAATCATTGCAACAAGTGTCATTGAAGAGAAAGGAAGAGACACTTCAATCAAAAAAATGTAAACAGTCAAGAAGGTCACCAAGATTATTGACCTTACAACAACAAGACCAGAAGAAGCAGAAAGCTCTTATTCTTGCTAAAGATTTTGGAAAGCAAAGGTAAAGACAACAAACTACCAGATCAACTGTCTCTATTTTGCAAAGTCAATCAGCAAAATCATCTAGAGAGACAGAGATAAAAAGGAAGTTAGTATTTGAGAGAAAGAAGCCTCAACAACAACTTTCTTCTAAATCGGCAGAAGAATAACAGAAGGTGAAGCCCAGTCTAAAAACTGTTTCTTCATCTGATGTTCAACAGAAAATGAAGACAATTGAACACCAATTGGAACCTTACAATCCTTCTCAACCAATCAACAAAAAGGATTTGAGAATGAAGATTATAGAAGAATCAATACCTGTTCGAAGCAGAAACTCAATTATTATAAGAGAACCTTCGAAAAAGTCAGTTAAGGTATAAGTCGAACCTATACTGATTAACGATTAGTCAATACATCTTCTTAGTCATAAATAAATAAGACTATATGGTATTTTATGAAATGAGAAGGTAGAACCATATATCCAATGAACATTTCAAAGGATTGGCATACAATCTATTCGATTACAAGCAGAACACCAGTAAAAATTGAGCCAGATATACAACTAAGATGTTCAACCCTTGTGCGAAACGAAGAAAAAAGGAAAAAGAAGATGTCTCCTGAAGGGAATGAAGATGATCTTACAAAAGAGCATATTCAAGTAGATGTAAAGAACACAGATGATGCATGTAATGCAGCTCAACCTGGAGGTGTCTATGTTTCACATCACATTTCAAAGGCATCGGGAAGTCAATTTGGAGTTTCCACTATAGATGCAAACTTCAAGGTAGTTGGCAAAGTGATAGAAGGATAGTATAGAAGTATCACGGTTGAAGGTATCAAGTTCAATTTAGAAACCATTGTACATTACTTATGCATTTCAAACCTTTAGATTTCATACCTTCAGTCAAAGAAGTGTTACACCTTCTTGGGCAACCAATTCTTAAACTACCTAGACCTGATGATCTTGATCTCCTAGACAGAAAACAAAACTTCAAACTACCTACAATCAAAGTCATAGAGTTAGACGTTTTACCTTCAGAACCATTTGTTGTTGAAAACCTTCATTCACTTAGTGAAATACAAAAAGATCCTACTATTAATACAGAGTTCTTAAAGCATTTCATAAATTGGACGGAAGCAAGTCACAAGCAGAAGGAAGTTCAAGAAGCCTTAGCAAAAGAAATTGAGGAAATTCATACTAAGGTTGATGAACTAGCTGACTCAGTGGGTGATCTTCATGAGGAAGTAGCACTTCTACGAGTTACTATTAAACAAGACCTCAAGACAATCCGCACTGACATGCAACATATGTTTTCTAAAATTCAGAAGCATCTACAATGAGCTATCTTTTTTATTAATAATAAATAGGGGGAGAAAAAAAACAAGAAGAGAAGATAGAAAGCATTGTAAATATCTTATGCATTTATTATGTTTTTTTTGTTTATTATTAGTCTGAATACTTTTCGTCTATTCATCTGAATATCATTTTATTTTCTAACATTATGATTATTTGTTATCATCAAAAAAGGGGAGATTGTTAAGTCAAGAGGACTTCACTTCTATTAATTTTGATGAAAATAAAATAATAATAATCTTATAAATGTATGAACTCTTTTGACAAGTTTGTTAAGTGTGCAGAAAAATATAAGTAACACTTAGTCAAATCCAGAAGATGCGTGGTCAACAACAGATGAAGCGTTACACCAGACGATACGTCAGCAACAGACGAAGTGCAGCACCAGACAAAGTGCAATATAAGACGAAATGTGATAGCAAAAAAAGTATTATTCCAGAACGTCAAATAGTTACTAAGTTGGAGTTAGTTATAGGACTCAACTAATAACGGTTTCTAGAAGATTCAAGAAGTCGTTTCTTAAGAAGACAGTTGGAGACTTAGGCTATAAATATTAGTTGTAGTCAAAGACTAAATAACATTTTTATAAGAGAGAAAATTTGATTTTACAACATTTAGAAAAATTCTGTATTCAAAGTGCAAAAAAAGAGAGCGAATACATTTATAATGTGAAATTAAAAAATATCTTTGCTAGGGAGAGAAAGAAAGGCTAGAGCTTGGAGAGGCTAAGATAGCACATAAAGAATGCTTTGTGAGAGAGATCTGAAGAGACTCTGCAAGTGTAGAAAGAATACTTGTGAAGTTAAAGAGTATAGTGAAATCTCAAATAAACTCTGAGGACTGGACGTAGCCCAAGGTTTGAGGTGAACCAGTATAAAATCGTGGTGTCTATTCTCTAATCTTTATCTTTTGATTTTCTTGTTGCTAGATGAGTAAATAATATTACTTGCGATTGCATTACTTACCAACTTTAGTAAAGTGTTTTTGTGATCATCTAAATTTTGTAAAGAAATTTAAAAAATCTGAAAAGATTACACAATTCAACCCCCCTTTTTGTGCTTTCTATATAGAACACGTGATTTCTTTACAAAATTTAGATGATCAAACCTACATTTATATTTAACAATTACGTTATCAATGCTAGTGGTTTTGAAGAGTCTATCAGGAAGGGTTTTCTAGTACATATTGAAGGTTACAAAGCTT
Source organism: Erythroxylum dillonii (assembly GCA_032467995.1). Taxonomy (NCBI): domain Eukaryota; kingdom Viridiplantae; phylum Streptophyta; class Magnoliopsida; order Malpighiales; family Erythroxylaceae; genus Erythroxylum; species Erythroxylum dillonii. The sequence continues at coordinate 21,959,918 of JANKYE010000005.1, read as the reverse complement.
ACTAATTTATAAGGAAGCTAAAATATATAAAAGGAGAGATGAATTCACTTAATAAGAAACTTTTTACTAATATTGAGGAGATGGAAAAAAAGAAAAAAAGAAAAGGGAAGCTCTAAATTCAATATAAAATGATTTTATGAAAACCCTTCCAATAGTACGCTAGGCTTTAAGAACATCATGATCTAAGGAACTACCTCCATGCCTTTGAGATCCATAAATCCCCTTTTTAAAAAATTAGGAATACAAAGAGGGAGACAAGAGCACTAAATTCTTCCATAGCTAAATCCTTGTAAGAAGTAACC
>JANKYE010000005.1:21922876-21937033 GCA_032467995.1 Erythroxylum dillonii | reverse complement strand
AATATCAAACACAACTAGGCAGATAAAAGAGGATTAACACAATCACCAAAAAGACATATATGAAACTTCATATATTATGCACCAAAGTTCTACATATAAGCAAATCCATATCACAAGACATTGTTCAACACTAGATTAAACTCTAACCAAGCTAATTTAATTACACTGCCGTAAACCCTAACTCAGTAATTTACAACTATGCAGTTAAACTTAACAATGTAAAATAACTCTCCTTTAAAGCCTGGTGAACTCAAGCCATTGGTACATCTTCAAGAGGGAATGGTGATTTAGCTGCCATGACTCCAGGAACCCTCACAACAGCAAGCGCTCCGATGTCACCCATGGTAGCAGTCGCGACAAACGGTGAGGTTGGCAATGCAGGTAGTCGGAGGTGATGGATGATGGTTGAAGATAAGAGGAAAATGATCATCCAGTGTCGGCTCAGATATATCTCTTCACTTGCTGCCGAATGATAATCCTCTAGTATAACCTAATTTGGCATGTTTTTAAAGGATGGCTTGCGGGTCAGGTCGAAACAGTGAGGAAATTTTTCAATTTTAGTCCGGGTACCTGACTGTTCGCTGCAGCGACGAGAGAGTTGCGCTGCGGTGTGCACTTTCTGGATCCCTCGCCGCGACGAAATAATTAATTTACGCCGCGGTAAGATTTTCCTTCATGGTGCATTGCTGCGGGATAATTAGCTTACGCTGCGGAGAGCTTTCTTCATGGTGCGCCGCAGCGGAGGTTCTGGAGCTCATGTCCTCATTTGACTCCTTCGGCTCCTACAATCAAAAATAGCAATTTGTAGTATCAATTGTCCTTAAAAAAATTTATAATGCAATTAAAAATATAAAATATCAAGCAAAATAAATCAAATATAAGTGTAAAAATATAGTCAAATATCCATTTATCATAAGGCTTGATGAAATTCTTTTATTCTCAACACAATGTCTCTCATCTAAGGATTATAAGGATGTTGATAACAATCATCTTGAGTTGCTTTAAGTGTAGTTTTATGGTCTTTAAACCATCTGATGTTATTATAATAAAGCTTTTAAGAGATATTTTCACCCTTCTCAGTTTCTGCATCAATTGGAAAAATTTGTATCCCTCAATATAAAGATTCTAACAATCTCTTACTATATCCAGGAAACTAGGTTGCTTAGTAAGTCCATTAAAGAACCTGAAAGGAGCTCCCCTATAATTTGAAGTGGACATATTTTGCATAAGAATGTCAGAATGATTTGATAAGAGATTTTTCCCAAAGTGAGAAAATGACTACGGATAAGTAGATAACCAAGTCAGATTTACCAAAGCTTTATCTAGTTTCCTTCTTATCAAGTATTGACCCTGCTGCTTGTTTGTCTAGGTAATGAATCTCCCATTGAATCTCAGGTTTGTTAGTTGGACCTTTTGAAGAAAAATTGCAAGTTCCCTTCCTATTGCTGATTGGATCCCTCTTCCACCTTCGGATTCAAGATTAGTTTTAATGCAATTAAAATCTCCTATCACAATCTATAAATATGTGGTAGTAGCTTGAAATTGTTGTAAATTGTTCCATAAAAAATTCCTTTGGAACTAAAAATTGGAAGCATAGATAAGAGATACTACAAGCCTTGTGTTGGTGCCATTAAGGAGGCGAGATAATTGTAGATGTTGATCACTTTCCCCTTTCATTAGTACTGAAACTTTCTTGGTGTGATAGAAGCAAAGTATTCTACCATTGTAATAAGAGGAGAAATTAGTAAGAACGGACCAATCAGCACCCAAAAATTTTGAAACCCCAAGAAGTTGGGAAGCTCTTATTTTAGTTTCTAAGAGCCTACTATACAAAGCTTTTTTTCCAAAATCATATCCTTTAACCATAGCTTTTTTGTAAGGGTCATTAAAACCTCTAACATTCCAAGGGGTTGGATTGTCTATCTTTTCAATAATGCTAGCTTTTTCTAAGTTGTTGTTGACTATTGCATCTGTTTGGAATTCAAAGATATCCTGATTGTTAATAGTTTCATAATTACTGGTAATATGGTTTTTATTATTTTGTATCTCCATCTCTACTTGTTCCCTATGGTTTGGCATAACACTCTGGTCCTGTTCCTTGGGTTCATCAGCAAAAGATAGTGCATTCAATTCATCATGCCAAAAGATAGTGCATTCAATTCATCATGCCAGCCCATTTTGAATAGTTTACCAGTAGGCTTACATTGTTTGTATGTTAGACTAGGTTTCCAAAGATGAGAGATAGGGATTTAAATTCTTTTAAGTTCTCCTTCTTCATCCATCTTTAAAATGGGGAGTTTATCTAGCAATTTAGTGTTCTTACTCACTTCTATGCAATTTTTTTCATAAGCAAATCCTCTCCACGTTAGTTGTTTGAGAGTCCATGCAAACCGGTTTGCCTAGTGAACTTGCTAGGTAGCTTAGGCCTTCAATTGTACATAATTCAAGAGGGATCCTATGAAATTAAACCCAGATGGGAAAGACATACGTACTGCCCCTATCACAATCCAAAGTAGGTTTCCATTTCTTCAAGAGCATGGATTGTTCCCCAATATGCCATGGTCCAGATTCGATGATTTCAAGTAAATTATGTTCAGATGAAAACTTGAAAAGAAAATTGCCATCTTCCATGAACATTGTCTTCTCCAGACCTTTCTTTCCTCGCTGTGCAACAGTGCAATCTCTCACCACTAGAAAAGGTAGATGTTTGCTCTAGAAATAACCCACCAATGTTGATGACCAAGTCATGGCTCCAGCTTGCAGGAACTCTTTTGGAGGAGATAAAACTCCATCCTTTAGCATATTGGAATAATGCTAAGCATATATTTGTTGTGTTAAATGTTCAAATTGTTCCTCCAAGCCCCTTGAATCTGTGTAGGTTCCTTATTGGCTTCGGTTTTGATTGTTTCTTCAATTAGTTGTGAAACTGTTCAGGATACTCATCCGAGTTCAAGTGTGGGGACCCTCACTAGTCATCTCCATTGTAGAGAACTTCAGAAGAACGACGATGAACAGTACCTAAAAAGGGTGGCAGGAAGTGAGTTTCCAAAAAAGGAAGGCAAAAGAAGAGTAGGATGATAGTAAAAGTCCTAGAAAGAGGCCAGAGAAAATAATGTTAGAGAGAGAAGTTCTTATTCAGCTTGTTATTCCTTTAAGTATTCCTTTCAAAATTAGATGTAACTATTTAAAATTTTAAAAATAATATTGTTCTAAGCATACAATGCAGAATCAAGAGTTACACATTGGACTCAACTTGGATATAAAAATAATATTTAAAATTTAGATAATTATTATTAATTTAGAAAAGGATTTAATTTAATAAATTTGGATTGCTAATTCTAAAATTAAACTTTAAAAGGTATAAGACAAAAAAGGTAAAAGGGCTAAAGTTATCTTGGTTTTAATGAGTTTTTTTATAGATTTTTTAAAATTTCGGAGCAATATGCAAATATAATAATTGGAAAAAAAAATTAGATGAGTTCGAACCAAAAAAAAGTAATCGAGCAATATTTTCACCACTTGTAGTCTGGTTGATAAATCTTATTTACTTTTGAATGGCTCGATTTGAAGTTATTTGAAGTAATCATTGTGATCCCTACTTTTAAATTGTATTTCTTCAGCAAAAACATGTTGGAATATTTTTCACTTGAGCGTAAAACAAGTTTCGGGTGCTCTTTATAAAGACAAAAAATGGTACCGTGCGTGTGTATATATATATATATGTATGTATATATATATATATGTATATATACATACAAGAAGTAAAAACACAGAATATATCTTCTCCTTATTGCCCGTTGAAAGAGATTAAAATTCAATCTCTAACGTATTTTCTCTTGTTATGGTAAAAAGGTTGTAAATTACAAGCATGCATCAAGAACGGCAGTTGGGTCTTTGAATTGTTGGATTTTTTAGCAGCTGGAAATGGGAAAAGTACCAGCTACACCAACACACATTAGTTACTCCACTATTGAGGTTAGACACTAGTATAGTCTACTTATTTTTAGATTAATGTAGTCACTAATCAAGCTCCTTCACATCAATCTTTTTATTTCCCTTACACTGTAAGGATTAGTGCCACCATTTCCATGTATTTCCTTTTAATTTATTGTAGAGGGAAAAGATTTACCATGCGACTAAGCTAAGCTAAGGCTTAGAAAAACTAGAATTTGGGTTTTCCTTAATTTATTGGCTGACGACCTTGGCGTGAATTATAATTTTACAGGACCTAGGTACCTTTTCTTTAATAATCGGTGATTTCAAATCATTACACCTTTTTCCGTTAATGGTAGAGAGTGTAAAAGTAAAATACATCCTCTCTACAAGAATTTAGACCTTCGTAGAACCCCTTTTATTCTTTGCAAGTAAATGTAAACGAAACTTCTCAGTGAAACTAATGTTACTTTGAATCTCAAAGAAGCTATTACCATCCCGACAATGATTAATTGCAAGCAATTTGAAGTCAACAGCAACCATTCCATACAACATTTAAAATCTTATTCAGAAATTGCGAGTATTAAGCATGTTTACCGTCCCAACAACACAATTGTGCGTCAAAGATGAAAACGTAAATTTGATATTGAAACAAAGTGACGTAAGACTATAAACGTAAACGAAGAAAGCGAAATAATTTTCATTTCTTGTGCACATTTAGAAGTGAAACTTTGGTTAGCTACTGAAAACCAAGTACATAATGTGACCAACTCCCCCTCATCTCCATTGTTTCACGTCTCAGTCAAACAAAAAATTTGCATCCAAATATTTTAGTCCAAGAAACTACTAATGGTTTGTCTGGATTCAGCTAATCGTATCTTAACCCTATCATTCCCAACTTCTGTCATCGCTACTAAAACTGAAGAAAGCCGGGAAGTGTAGATGCAGTTTGGATATTCCAAGTTTACAGCCATGAACGCATATTGCGCAACTAGTACGTCACAGCACCGATTTTTTGGCTTACAGCAAAGTCTATAAATTGAGTACTTCTGATATGAGCAAATAGCGCAAAGTGGCTGGAAACTTGAGAAAAATTTTATTCATTTCAGCAACAAAAGGAAAATAAGAACAACCGTGAACAAAGGATGATGAACCAAAAACTATGGGGGCATTTAATGGCATGCCACTAACCACTTGCCATGCAAGAACTTACGGTACAGGATAATGACATACTATGCGGATGGAGATTTCTATCGACAGACAAGGGATCATGAATAAGGCATAACATAATTTTTCTATGAGACAAAGGTTGACATGATACAAGGCAGACCATAGAATGGATCCCATTAAGAGATACCTGAAAAAGATCGCATTGCCCATGATCCACCATTCTTACAACAACTAGATATCCATATCATTTCTTTGACCATTATGTTGAGCACCTAGACCTGCTCAGAAATCAGTAACAAAAAAATAATATGTTTAGATATTAAGAAGTCATCCAACGACACAAGCACATTGTTATATCAACAGGAAGCTAGAAAAGGACAGTGGGGAAGTGAGAAGAATTTTGCTTCCCATTCAAAAAAAGCAAAGATGTTAATGGCAGTGCAACATAACAAAATTTAGACCTTATAGTCCAACCTTCAAACACTAAAGCAAAATGTTAATTCTTGTCTCAATTAATCAGGCCATATGTTTTCTTCATATGACTGCCAAAGACCAAGGTTTTGGGGATGTTAAACTCTTATTGCCAAAAAGATGGAAAAATGAAAAAGAACCAAGTAAATAGAAACAAAAAAGTTAATTCTTGTTTCAATTAATCAGGCCATATATTATCTTCATCAGACTGTCAATGACCAAGGTTAAAGAACAAATTGGGTATGTCAACTCTTATTACCAAAGAATTAGACAAATGAAAACGAACCAAGTATATAGAAGAAAGCGTCCCTGTATTACATACCCTAAATCTCAACGTCTTTGTCTAGGCTTGCAACGAAATTCAGCTAATAGTGCTATGTGATCGGAGGACCACTCTGGAGAAGGAAGTGCTGTATCTTTCCTCAGTCTTTCTTCATCCAGGAGTTCCAACAAAGACTCAACCATCAAAGAGTCCGCTGAATGATCAAAATTCAAGTTATGTTACCTAAATAATGCACAGAAAATATCGGACCAAACTTCAAATGCATCTGCTGAAAGCCTCCAAGCTTGGATTTAGTTACCAACAAACTACTATTTCTAAATCATACATCAGTTTTGATGCAAAAGGAAAATTTGCAAAACATTCACCTGTGTAAAATATGTAATCTAAGGTGCCAATAAAATCTCTTGTGCAGTTTGTAAACAAAGGTTCATTTGTAGCGGGGTCCATTCTCCTCCTCTGCTGCTCCAAACCAAGACCAAGACCTGGCCTTGCAAAAGACGAGTATGCACTGACCTGCAGTGAAGTTCACGTTACAACCAACACATGTAATAGCAAGCCAGAAATGACACAGAACACTTTATCAACTATAACTACACCATGTCATGCATCTTTTTCTCCAACCAAAAAGCCCAACAGATGACAGTATTGGAAACATTTTCAACATATCTAAGATGAGATACTCTCCACATTAAAACATTCAACTTTCAAAACTACTGCATCACTTCTTGGATGAGCAATTAAAATTTAAAATTGTTACAATTCAAAATGAATTTTAACAATTAATAGAACAAATTGGAACAGAAACAACCACTTTCAGCTGGTGCTCTAAGAAAAATAAAAATCATATCAATGCCAGTAAGATCACTAAAAGAACAAGTTTCATGAAACCAAAAAGGTTTCCAGTAACATTACCAGGGGCAGCTGATGTGTCAGTTTGCTGTGAGGACGCAGGATGCCAAGTGGATCTACCATTAGATCTGGATGCAGGGGATCCACCTTTCCCATAGCAAGAAGTGCATGAGGAGCACTGTAACAGTGTTCAAGTTTACAGTTAATAAAGCAAACGACATATAATAGCATTGAAATTAAGAAATTATCAACTCTTAATTATTAATTAGAGAAGTGAATGTACCTTCCGGGAACCGAATTAAAATCCCCACAAACCAACATAGGAATATCTGCACTGACAGCTATTTTCTCCAATCCTTTCAAGAGTGTAAGAACCTAGTTTTATAATAAATGAAAGAAAGATCAACATTTTCATCCACTGAATAAACAAAAGATCTTCATAATGAAACCGAGAAGTAAGGTAACTACCTGCCAAAGTTTGACATCTTTCAAATCTACGTGGACATTTACGTGTGTGTTAGCCTGTATTCATGATCAGAATAACAAAACAAGTTTAGAGAAAATATGTATTGATGAGCAAAGGAAGAAATAGAAGAAACTAAACTGATTATGAGTGCAATAATGTAGAGAAAGAATAGAGCAGGATGTGATATCCTAAACAAAAACCCCTTTAACAGACGGAGCTAGAATCAACACTAATTTGGGTAATTACATATTAATTGGGAACCCAAAAAAATATTTCAACATCAACAAACAAATGTGATCCCATGACAAGATCATATTAAGTAAATAGGCAACTCCATCTACTTAAAAAAAATCTCATAAAGCACAGGTACTAATACAAAAGAAAAGAATACATCAACCATTAATCGAGTAGTTTGACAGAATAACTCACAACACAAAGAAGTTGTCTTTTCCCAGGGTTATCAGCTCCTTGATTACTAAATTTTGCTTCCAAAACCACTATGAGTGCAACGTTATCCTGCACCAGAAGAGAATTTCCATGAGACCACTCGGTTGGGAAAGTATAACTACATGCAGATCCTTAGTCCAACAAACTCAACTGCAATGATCATACCTTAACCAATCTACTCAAGGCAGTTTTCCTCTGAGCACTTGGAACCACAGCATCAGTCAAAGACTGAGCAGCTTTATTAAATTCAACCTGAATAAAATCTTTTTTAGCACTTAAAACATAAAACAAGTACATAAAAATGTCCAACAGAAAAAGAGACTCCATGCGTACCTCATATTTTTTCACATGTGAGAATCTATCCCTGCGAAAAAAGGTAGCACAACCATCAATTGTATTGGTATTTCCATTGTACACCTGCAGTTAACAATATGAATTAGCACAACCCTTAGCAGATATAATTACCTACCAATTACAGAAAGTTATCAAATAACCTCATTGGTTTTTCTTTTGAATAGAGCTTGATACCCATGCTTGTCCAGTTCAGGGGAAAAAAATTCCTCATAATGATCGCTTTGAACCTGAAGCAGAAAGTAAAGAAGCTTTCACTAATGAGCATTATCCAAAACAAACCTTCCTTAAAATCATTCATACAAAACAGATGGGCCGTAAAGCACAATACCAGTTATTCAAAAAAGTAAATGATAACACCTACAAACAGCAACTACCTGTTCATATGCTAGATTTTGAAGTCATTATCTTCACTCAAGAGGAAGATTTCCACTAAACAGAAGCTCAGCCCTAAACCTCATACCTAATAACAATGCTCCATATATTGAACATAAGCCTTACCTCTTGAAGGCAGACAATATCTGCACGGTAGCCAACAATCTCTCTCAGTAAATTTTGACGACGATATGGCCAAGAAAGAGCCCAAGATGGGCAATAACTGTAAGACTCATTTGTAGCATACACGTCAGACAATATGTTGTAAGAGAGTACTGTAAAATTTCCTGAGGACGATATACGGACATCTGAATCTAAATGGCCCGCTACATCAACTCCACTTACAGGAACCAGACGACGTGGAGTAGGACAGGGAGCTGGAATGACACGAGAAGTTAAAATGGTGCTAGCATGTCCTACAGGTAATTTGGTTTCTGCATCCACTACAACACATTCAAATTTTAGGACATGGCCAATGTCATCAGCAGATGGTGTGTATGTTTTAGTACGTCCAACTTCAAACCAAGTTTCACCACCACTCCTCTGTGTAACTGCAGCCGGATATAAAGGAGTGGAACCATTTGTCAAGCTGGCAGTTGATGCTGAGCCAGACAAACTAGCATTTATAATCCCAGACCCTGAGCTATTGAATCGCCCAAATAACTCTTCATCCTCAGTTCCATTTTCGCTGACAGCACTAGCTGCACGCTCATGTAAAACACGATGATGCTGCCATGCATCAGAGAAGCACTTGGGGGAGCAATGGTAACTTTTGGCAACAGGTATTTTGGCCTTAACACAACCTAGGCACTGCAACGTGGCTTGCTCAGAAGGGTGAACACTACATACAGCAACTTTTCTGTCACTTTGTATCCGATACCTAGAAGACGAGATCCCAAATCAATATTGCTAGAAAAAATCACAGAACATGAACACAAACGCAGATTGCAAGAAGAGAGCATGAGATCGGTTGTGCTCAGCAAGTATGATAAATCCATGGACAATCATACTCTTTCATTGTGGGGTAAAGAGAATTACTGGGCAATTACAACTGGCCAGAACACCCTTCCTCACAAAATCCCCTCCTGGTAATTTCTACGCAAATTTACTCTCTATCAAATAGGATCCCCAAAAAAAATATAGCATCAGATAATAGAACCGAATTCTATCTTTCAACCATTGAACATTTAAAAATGCAACTTTTCATTTTATGAAATATAAGAAACCATACACCAAGTGTCATCTGGCTAAGTGAATACAGCTTGAACACATAAGAAGACCATCATCAAGTAACTCAACAACAGTGATCTTCTATAATATTCTTTTCAGAAGGGAGGTTCATATAGCAACATACACATTAAATGTAAATAATTTGGCATAAAGTATTAGTCAATACCTCTAATCAAAGTGACGATAGTGACGATCCATTTCAGTTAGATGGTTTACCAAATTGTATACGTTATATTCCCTTATCAGACTTTCTACTATCAACATATTATATTCCTCAACTCCTCATGTTTGCTTCATCCTGGAATCTTTCTTGACTGTCTAATATTATTGCATAAGTTACCCTCAAATGTCCATTGCCGCTAGCAAGCCCTCAGAATTAAATAATATCAACCTAGTTCTCAAAATTATGCTTAAACTCCAGTGTCAACACAAGAACATCTTAAGTTGAAAAACGCTTTAGCTACTGATTATGAACAGATACAATGCACAGCCAAGAAAAACATTGCGTTGTAGTTTAATTTCCGTCAAAAATTTGCTTAGAAGAACTTATCTTATGACTAATTAAGTGGCAGCGTGATTGAAGTCCAATTGTGTCCCATCAGAGTTCTTTTTTTCCAAGCCTTTGAATGTTTTAGGAAACAAAAAAGAAAAAGCATAGAGGCCCCATTAGACCTCACTAAAGTAACAAATTAGGATAATATACCAAAATTTTGACAGATTCCAGCCCAAACTACATTAACAAAAATTTATGCTTCCCCACCTCTCGTATACGATGTTTAATCAGAGTTAGATAGAGTCTTTATTCAAAAATTTCCTCCTTATTTACGACGAGTCGACAATCCATAGGGAGTGTAACACTTAGTAAACAATTTAAATGAATTCGCAAGCATACGAAATGAACCACAAAGTCCCAATTTTTGAACAAGACGTGTAGGTGGAGAAACAGAGAACCAAGAAAAAAAAAAGCACTTACAAAACCTCACATAACCCGATTATTCCCACAACCCTAATCACCTCCACACACAACCAAAAAAAAGTAATCAAATACCTCGGAAACGGAAACGTCAAAATGGTGTAGTGCACTTACCATTTATACCTAAGGAAATGACCGTCGAGAGGGGCCGACTCAGGAACATCATCAGTCGTGACGTTTTTGTCCAGCCGTCGCAAGAGCACGTAAGGCGTTAGCTCACAGCCTACAATGGGGATATCCGAGGGGAGGTGCACACGTAGCACGCTCAGCATGCTTTTACTCTGGCTTTCACTCTTCTTTTCCCTCACCACTACGTAACTTTATCAACTCCTCCTCCACACCAATCAACAGTCGTCGGGGGATAATTGGCGGATCCGGATCCGCCATTTCTTGACCAGAATGCCCGCCAGCCTTTAAAACACCGAACTCCAAACCCTAGATTTCAAGAACAAAGAAATCAACCGTAGATCTCCGAAATCAAATGCAAGGTCAATGGAGGATTCGGGAAGTTTGCGATAGGAAGGATCGATTTGAAGAGTCGATTGCAGAATTGTTTGAATAAAGAAGACGAATTTAATAGAAAGAGAAGAATAGAAGAAGAAAAGAGAAAGAGACAGAAGAGGAGGATCGATGATTAGGGTTTTACAAGAGAGAAAGTGAAGAAGAGGAAAATAGACTCAAACGATGCAAAGATATATATATATATATATAGATATAGATATATGTAATTATTGTTCAATAAGATATAAATAGAGATAAGATAAGAGTAAGAGTAAATAATAACTAGAATTAATCCACAAAGAGAGAGAGAGTGGTGGCCAAATTCGAGTTAGCGGTGGTGATAAAGGACACGGTTAGGTCCTTCAATTGTATGTTTTAAACTTTTCTTAAATACATTGCCATTTTTCATGTTTTCCTTAATATCTTCTTTTTATCAGTTTTCTCACGAGTCATGATCCTTTTACATTATTTTTCTAATTATTGCCATTTAAGAATGACAAATCTGAAACAGTTTTCCTCTAATATTTGGTTCTGCTAAAATTTGTGGACTAAAAATTAAATTTAACAGCATTATGAAAAATAATGCATTTCTAAAAAGTGATTTAGGTGGAAAATATGAAAAACAATATCGCAAATTCTTTTTTTTTAACATTCAAGAAATCATTTTATCCCTTTTTTTCTTAACAAGAACACTAAAAGGAGGATATTCTTTTAAAAGCCTGTATTCAAATAGCAAAATTAAAGATGTAGCTATAAATTATAAAAGTAAATTACAAGCTAGTCAATCGCAAAATCCAATAGTTCCATTTTCCTTGGTACAAGCACCAATTAAACTATCTTCCTTTTCATTAATCAATCAAGAATCAAGACAAATCGACCACTATAGTAAGATGTGATAACACCCGATTCCATTCTGACCTCGATATGTAGAGTCGTCTTGTGCCATATATATGTATTGAGATTGTTCGGGAGACATGGTCCAAGCTACGTAAAGAAATGTAAATTTATTAGATGTAGAGCGGGATTACCTTAAGTAACTTCATCTTTATGATTACATTGTAATGGAATCTAAACACCATGTTTTCATTAATATAAAATTGGTAAGGAAAAAAGGTGATAAAATTAGATAATTTTGTTAAAATGATCATATGAAAAAAAATCATTAAAAAGAAAAATTTATGTTGGTTAAGTAGGTAAGTATGTTTAGATATTCTCTTAATTAAGAAATGATATTTGTAATTCGACTATATTTTTTAAATGGTATAAGAAAGAGAGGTAAATTGTATGTATTCAACTTTAACCTTATTTTGGATTAATAAATAATTATAAAAATTCATATAAACACAATAATAATAATAAAAGAATAGAGAAAAAAAACAAAATCAATTTATAGTACTCAGGCCAAACAACTTTTGAGCTTATGTTTACTCTCTAATCGTTTCTTAATAATTCACTATTTTTTTATTTCAAGGGGTGAAGATAAACATTCATAGGGCCTTTATAAGAAATAGAATGATGATTCTTTAGGAATAAAATAAACGAGGAATATAATAAAATATATATTATATAGTTTGGTTATTCATAAGAATTTCTAATAATAATGTAATGCACCAATATTTGGTTTGAAAACATAAATTTGGAATGATAAAGGAATAACTAAAAAAAGACCAAAATATCCATTTAACTATATTATTATTATTTATATATTTTGTTAAATCAGTAAAGTGTTATATAGAAAAATGATATGTATATCAAAAGTTCAATAAGGAGCAATCACAAGACATTACAAGGGTATAGACCATGGTGAAAAACGAGGATCTAAAATGGCTCACATACCTACCTAACAAACCAGGCCAGTAGATGGCTATTTTAACAAGCATCTCAACAAGAGCAGATAAAAGTCCCAGCAGATGATATTACATGCGAAGCTATTCAGGATGGATTGCCACATATTTCCTAGATAATATCACATTAGGATATCTTTTTGCAATGTTGACCGAAGTGGAGGAGCTTTCGATTGTTACTCTTTGAAACATTGTTCAGGTCCTCTCAATCGTGAATATCCCCAGTAATATTGGTGAGTAGATTGTAGAGTACCATGCCCTGCAGTACAGGTGGGATATTGCCTTCCTCTCTTATGCACGGCTAGGATCTGGGCCTTCTTCATTTGGGCCCATCTTAGGTGTGGAACAGCAGTGAGTTGAAAACCTGAAGAAGAAGAGGTCTTGTGCTTGACCAACTCGATCAGTACCTGCAAAAGAAAGTTAAGGAAAGTGCTAGAGAACTCAAATTACCTATTCTCTGTGCTTACATTTAGTTGCTCCATTAATTGGAAGATCACTTTAGCATTGAAGCTCTCCACTTCCATGGCTTTGTCTTTGAAGGTTCGGAGGTTTCGCTCTAACCAAATGTTATAAACAACGACTGAAAAAAGGATAGTTATGTTGGATCACGTATGGCCCTAGTATTCACAATACGCTGCGAATAAGACCATAACACAACATGAAGTATAACTGAAAATACACTAGATGTACGAAAATACCTTTTGACGTAGATTGGTTGTTTCTTTTTTGGATTCGTAGACACTACAATACACGAATGCCCCCTACCGGTATCCACATGAGTATAAACGATCTGGGTAGCAGCTATCATGTGCTAGCACGTCCTGAAACTCTTTCCGAATGCCGCACAGTTTTCTCTCAGAGGGTGGCTAGGGTTTCGTCTCCTTCTCTTCTCACTTTCTAATAAGACCTAAATTTCTCTATTTATAGAGAAAACCTAATCCCATTGGAGCCCAATAAGTTTTAGCCCATTATATCTCATATAATAAAAGCCCAACAACTTAATTCAATCTAGCCCAGTAAATGTATCCACATATATTTATTCAATGCCTAATAAATTAGGCCTAAGAGAATAAGCTCAAATCACATCACTCTTTTATGTGCGACCTTGTAAGCTCATTTGATGTTAGCAATAGGCTTGATCACATTTCATGTTGGATCCCGTTTCCGAAATCCAACTACTTATACAACCGAAAAACGAAAAATCGAAAAGCGAGAAATCGCTAATCGGAATACAAATCGAATCATCGGAGCGAAACGAATACTC
>JANKYE010000005.1:21876371-21887654 GCA_032467995.1 Erythroxylum dillonii | reverse complement strand
AGTTAGTTGTAGCGTTATCTCCCAGGGCTGCACTCTGCTCGTCTTGATCTTGATTTTGAGGCTGCGGACGATCATTCAAGTGTGAAAACTGTGCGCGAGAAGTGGGATGCGCTGGTGGGAGAATGGCAGGTGACGACAAAGCCATCCTTCGCAATGCGAGTGCCGTGACGGCGACAATAGCGGGGTTGGCTACAGCCACCTGACTGATCTGCGTGGTTCTGGGCGTGGTACCCTGACACCGGGCCCCACGGTGGGCGCCAAATGGTTCAGCCTGATCTTGCTGAGATTGAACGTCGTTGTTCTGATCCATGCTCCTTGCGATTCTTGTTGTGAAATACCTGCAAAATAAATAACGGCGGGTCGGGAGTTGATTCCCGGGAGGCCCCTCCGACGCTCAAGTCAGTTCTCTTGTCTAGGTTTTGGCTGCTGAGAATATAGAAAAGTAGGGTTGTGATCTCATACCTGAATCCGGTAGGAATAGTACCTTATATATGCTGTAGATTGCCAATAGGTTTAGGTCTTTACATCGATCATTGTGTTTGCATGGGAGTCTATCACCTGATGGGCCGAACGAACCGTGGATATGTGGAGATGGGCCTAAGCCTAGCGTCATTTGGAGATGGGCCTGGGCCTAGCACAGCCGACCCGACCAGTGATCATAAAGGCAGTAACTTCAAGCAATCTAGATGAAGGTGACAATGTGCCCACTAAATCTTTGTTTTGTATCAAAAACAAGAATATGAATGCAATCCTTAGAAGTTTGGTGGGCATAAAACTCAAGAAAAAAACATAGTCGGAATGGTCATGGAAGAGTTAAAACAATAATCAGTTGAACTTTTTCAACTAAAGATAATTTTACAATGACGAGTAAGAAGTGTCGAATGCACATCAAACAGCTTCAACATATCCTAAAGCTTTACACACAAAAGAGCTACAATCTTCATGATCAAGTCTTTCGATAATGGTTCCTGACTTCCAACTTCTTTGATCAATTGTGTTAAAGTCGGTTGTCGTAAGTAAAATCCATTATAGGAATTAATTTGCGACAGTTGCACAAGGTTATAGTTTTTATCATATGGGAAATAGAGAATCAAGAGGCATTACTTGTAGGCAACGATTTAAAAATAGGATCAGACTGCCTGCCGGTTGGACCTGATTTAAGTTCGAAGTAGATTGTTTTTTGGTTGGATTTTTAGTTTCCACTCTCTCGGCGGATTTGAACTTGGGCTTAGCACTAAGAGGTTTTCCACTTGTGAAGCTAAATATTTATACTATGTCAGTCTTGAAGTTTATTGCAAGAATCAGTGATCTGAAACCGAAGGCCTTACTGGTCACCGGTTTGACCAGTTCGACCATCAGTCGAACCGGTGTGACGTCATAATTATGCAATAATTATATTTAATAATATATAATATTAATAATATTAAAAAATATAAAAATATATAAAAAATTAATTGTCGGACCGATCGGACAGGACCGGTTCGACCGGTTTTAACCGGTTCAGACTGGGTCAATTAAAAACTGATTTTTTAGGTTGAACCGAACCAGATAGTCGATCGATCACCGGTCAAACCGGTCGGTCTGGTTCGATTTTCAAAACATAGGCAAGAATAATATGATTTTTCAGGAAATTTTGATCGGAGAAAAGGTAAAGTAGAGATCTAAGTTGTGTTGGATTTACTTTAGGGCATATCTTTGGATTGGTAAATGGCGACTTTTGTTTTTGTCATCGGACTCTTCTTTTATGGTTTTACTTAAAAACTTTGCATTTTCTTTTTCTTTTTTTTGAGAAATTAAAAATTTTCATTGATAAAGAATGAGGGGACAAGAACTGCATTTTCTAATTTTGAAACTTCTTGTGGTGGTAATTGTTGAAAACCAATTACCTATTGCGTAACAATTGTAAGTAAAGTTTATTTTAATTTCTGGTCATAAAAAATAGTTGGCAACAACACAATACAATAGAGAATATTCCCCACGCCAAGCCATTCCAGAGATAATGAAAATGGATGTTACTTGGGCAATACCTTAGTGGATAATACCTTATATAATGTAATCTTTTAGTAAATATCCAAAACTCCTCCCATAACCCCAAGAGGAAGGGATTCTTGTGGGTGATGTAAGAAAATCAATCATTAGGCTCTTTCATTTATTCGCAGTGTACAGGAGAGACCTAAGACATTGATGAATCTGGGAATTAGCATCTCAGCTCCAATTATGTTTAGGTTTTCACTAGAAGCAAAGTGAAATGCCTATTAAAAAAAAAAGTCTTTTTCAAGACAGTTCTGACCTATTGCCAAGTACAAAGTTGAAATATCATACAACAGTAACCAGCCATACCCGAAACATTGTTGAAAAGTTAGAATCAGTGAAAACATCAAACGTTTCTGATACATGAACAAATGCAGACTCCATCCATATCGACAAAACGTATTAAAATGAAATTAAACACCATATTCATCAAAGGATATCGTAATGCATTCCAAACTCTGATTCGCCCTATACTACTTATCCAAGATCCAAGGCTTATATTTTTCTGGAAACTCAATACAAATATTTGGCAGGTGGCCAACATCAACTTTCTATAAAGAGGACGTTCCTAGTCCAAATTATTCTCCTTTCTCAAACAAATAATGCTCCAAACATCCAACAAAGAGAAAGCGACTTGCTGCTGTGCTGCAGGCTTATGGATAATTTCCACACTTGAGACCATTCTTTTCTTGTCTCAACAATCATTCCTGCTGTACAGTACCAATCCAAAGGATTATTTCCAAGGGAACTTCAATGAACTAAGAATTATTCAGTAGCACTTTCAAAAATTACACTCACTGCAATGCAGATAAAGAAGTTTTTTATTTGCAAGTATCGACATGAATTTCAGGAATTTCCTGATTGGAAAACAATTTTGATCATTTTAGTTCAAGCACAACAGGTCAACTAATGGAAGTACTGGAGTTCCCGAAGAATCAAATGAAACAGAAACCATTGATGATAATGCCATAATTTTGTAGTTCTCTATTACCAAATTTCTCCACTCGCCAACCACCAACCCTAAATTCATCCCACCTCAATGGGAGAAAGCCAAAGCAAGGTCAAAAAAGAAACAAGAAAAGAACTAAAAAGTGGGGACTTGTTGCGGATGCATTCATGGGTCAAACATATGAACGACGCAGAAAGACTACTGCCTAAGCTACTGATTCCGTGTGAAATAAGGAATCCTAGGTGGTCTAATTTTAGTTATTTCCAGTTCTGTTCTGTTACTTCCTTATTTCCCATCCCAGTAGTTGATGAATTGTTGGTTGAGTTGCATGGCGCAAAATTTTTTACTAAGCTTGATCTCCGATCCAGTTATCATCAGATTCGAATGGATCCTCGAGATGTGGAAAAAACAGCTTTCCGAACTCACCATGGCCATTTTAAGTTACCTGTCATGGCCTTTGGACTAATCGATGCCCCTTCCACCTTTCAAGCATTAATGAACGAGGTATTTTGACCCCATTTATGTCAATTTGTGCTTTTTTTTTTTTTTACGATATCCTTATGTACAGCAGCTCCTGGGAGAGCCATTTGATGCATCTACAAATTGTCTTTGAACTATTGAGGGCCCATCATCTCTATCTTAAGAAGTCAAAGTGCCCGTTTGGAGAACCACAAGTCTCCTATTTAGGCCATGTGGTATCAGTAGGAGGTGTTTCCACCGATGCAAGTAAAATTCAAGCGGTCGTTGATTGGCCTCAACCTCAAACTATCAAAGTCTTGCGTGGATTCTTGGGTTTGACAGGATATTACCGAAAATTCATTATGGTCAAATTGCTGCCCCTTTGACAAATATGCTAAAGAAGCAAGCCTTTCAATGGAATGATGCGGCTCGAGCCTCCTTTGACATGCTAAAGAAAGCCTTAACAGCTGCCCTAGTGCTGAGTTTACCTAATTTTGAGGAAGAGTTTGTAGTTGAATGTGACGCGTTTGGTGTAGGAATAGGAGCAGTCCTACAACAAAAGGGACATCCCATTGCCTTCTTTAGCAGGAAATTAGTAGATCGTCATCTTAAACTTGCAACATATGAGCAAGAATTAATCGGGTTAGTGAAGGCAGTCCAACATTGAAGACCATACCTTTGGGGTTGTTCTTTTATCGTTCGAACATATCCCTTTAGTCTCAAGTATTTACTTGAACAGCGGTTGTCCACATCCCCTAACAGCACTGGCTTAGCAAGTTAATGGGATTCAATTTTTGAGTGGAATATAAGGCTAGTCGGTCAAACACTGTAGCAGACTCTTTGTCAAGACGTGAAGAAGATTGTGGGCTATTGTACCCAATATCTCAACCACAGGTTGTCTTATTTGATGAGATTCAAGCAAAGATTAAAGATTCAGCCACTTTACTGGAAATTAAATCGAGAATTGAGCAAGGTACATCAGAACCAGGTTGGTCTTTGCGTGATGGAATGGTGTTCTTTCGAGATCACATTCACCTATTACCAACCTCTTCCTTGATCAGTGCTATATTATCAGGAATCCATGATAATACTCACGAAGGTGTTGAGAAGACGTTGCAGTGAATTTGCAAGGATTTTTATTGGTCTGGCACGAAGAACACCATGAAGTAATACATCGCAGCATGCCTAGTTTGCCAACATAATAAAGCTGAACATTTGAGTCCAGCCGGTTTACTACAACCGTTACAATTACCTCACCAGGTGTGGTCGGATATATTAATGGATTTTATTGACGGGTTACCAAAATTGTTGGGTAAAACTGTGTTATTAGTGGTGGTTGATCGATTCTCAATATATGCTCACTTTATTCCATTGGCACATCCGTACAATGCTTGCATTGTTGCAAGGGTATTCCTTGAAAATATTGTGCGACTACATGGCATTCTTGAATCTATTGTTAGTGATCGAGATACCCTTTTTACAAGTACCTTTTGGAAGGAGTTGTTTCGTTTATGCGGAACCAATCTTAATTTCGCCTCCGCATATCGAACACAATCTGATGGGCAGATCGAGGTGTTTAATCAAACCATTGAAATGTACTTGCGTTGCCTTGCTGGAGACCAACCTAAGAAGTGGGTAGAATGGATTCCTTAGGCTGAATTTTGTTACAACACATCCTTCGACACAGCCCTTAAAACATCTCCATTTCACGTAGTATATGGAAGGAAGCCTCTGAGTTTGACATCTTATGTTGCAAGAACTTCTCGAGTAGATGCGGTGGATCAAGCACTTCTTGGTCGCGATGAAGCTTTAGTTGCAATTCACACCAAACTCCAACAAGCACAGCAACAAATGAAGACCGTCTATGACAAAGGACATCGTGATGTGACATTCACTCCTGGTACTTATGTGTGGTTGCATTTACATCCTTATCGTCAAAAGACAATTGCCAGCCACATTACACATAAACTTGCACCCAAGTTCTATGGACCTTTCCGGGCGACAAAACGCATTGTTACCGTAGCATACCAACTAGAGCTTCCCTTGGACTGCAAGCTGCATAATGTTTTTCACGTGTCATTATTGAAGCCTTCAAGGGTGAGATACCCGGTGAACCTCCAGCGCTACCTTCGCTTGAAGAAGGTCGAGTTGTGACTAGTCCTATGGCCATTTTGCGGACTCAATTGAATAGAGGCCGTTGGGAAATTTTGGTCCAGGGGAGTGGAGATATGACAGAGGATGCTACTTGGGAAGATGTCGTGGAGTTCAAAATGGCATTTCCAGACTTTAAGCTTGAGGACAAGCTTTTTATGGAGGAGGGGAGTAATGTTGCGGACGCATTCGTGGGTCAAAAATATGAACAACGCAGAAAGACTACTCCCTAATATACCGATTCCGTGTGAAATAAGGAATCCTAGGTGGTCTAATTTTAGTTATTTCCAGTTCTGCTCTGTTACTTCCTTATTTTATGGCAGTAGGAGTTTTATTAGGAAAGGGAGTCTATTAAGGAATCTGAATTCTTGCTTAGGAATTCTAGTTGGCAATAGGAGTTTTATTAAGAAAGGGAGTCTATTAAGGAATCTGAATCATTGTTTAGTTATATTCTAGTCTTCATTATTGTAAGGAGATTTCCCTATAAAGAGGGAGTTATTCAGCAATAATGAGGCAGAATTTATTAGAAAAACCAAGAGATTTGAAACTCTCTCTTAAATGAGTTTCAAGGTTGCAGCTCCCTTAGACGACCTGTGTTGGATCACCAATTATAGGTACATCCAGGAGGAAGAACAAGGGTAAAAACCCTTTGTTGGAAGAAAAACCTCCGGTTCATCATCCAGTGACTCGATTGAAGACTCGGGACCGTAACAAGACTGAATTTTTGGAAGGGGGGTTAAGCTACGGGCACCTAGTATTCAAGATATAATGATAATATGATGCTAGTTCATATGAACAACCCTCTTGTTCATCCATAATCTTCTACAATGTAGCTAAAGGTCAGTTATGCAGAAATGCCATCAACTTCTGTGCAGCTGTTATTCTGCATGATCCTATTTCAATCATGTAACTTTACCAATTGTAGAGGACAAGAAGATGGCTTACAATGTCTATTGCTCCCCACAATATTTAGATTTGAAGGGTAGCATGTATATAATAAAAACATGTAGCATGTCAGCTGTGGACTTTGAAGCATCTGAGATGAGGAAACAAATGAAGCAATTCATCACGGCTCCGCCTCTACAGCAAAAATTTGTGTAGTTAAAACTTTGAATTAAACCCATAAGAGATATAAAACAAGAAATGAGCAGTTTTACACATTTCATTTGAAAATTATCATAAACACATCTAATTGGTCTTTCTTCCATTCTTTTCCCTATTCACACCCCATGGCAAAGAATGTTTTTGTTTATCTTGAATATGGCAGAACCTAAATCAAGGAAAATGATTCCAATACCAACACAAAATTGGCAGGGAGTCCTATATGAATAGATATAGCTAGTTTCTATCTACACAGAATTGGAAGAAACCAGAATGTGCATGCTTCAAATGCCAGGCATTGTTCAAGTTACATAAGGAAAATGAGCTATAAGCTTCTCCTATATGTCTCGTAACCAGTTTAATTCTAGCTTCTTCATACTAATTCTAGCAAAAGTAAATAGGAGCAAGAGATATTTTACTCTTTCCTCTTCTCACTCAGAAAGGAGGGGCTGTGGATTTAGTAGTTGCAAGATAACTATTATATATATTCAATCATGGTCAAAAGATGAGAGCTTTTCTCTTCAAGCAGTTTTAGTTGTCTTTGCAAACAACTGTCGCATGAGCGATTGTGGACTATTGAGGTGTAAGGTTAAAAACAAAACTAGTTTAAATCTTCTTTTCTAATTAAAGGAAATGGTGACAGCTATTCCTCCTTTATTTGAAGAATGGAGATGGTTAGATGATGACAAGCAGGGAAATGGAAATGGTCTAGAATGATGCAAATGATTGTAGTGGTATTGGCATTTTTCCACAATTCTGAAGTAAAACTAGTGTCGCAGAGATTAATAAATTTCAGTAATGGTTGCAACATAAGGCTCTTAAGGGTACGGGTAGTTACATGGATTATGAAGGCAAAATGGCGTTGGTAGCATTAGCAGTGGGAGCAGATAGGATTTGCACGTGGTAGTGAAAGTCAAGATGGTGACAACGTAAGGGCCAAGTAATTGTGGTGGAAGAGCAGAAAGTAATAAAACTAGTTATGCTAATGAAGAACTTATTTATGCATTTACTTGGACAGACATTACTTACATTTCCCTCCTAACTGTAGATCTTTTCCTTTTATTCTGCTAACCTAACTACCTTAGATCGACACTCTAAGAGAGGAGGAGATTTGGTCCTTAACGCTACAAGAACACTATTGTCAAAATCTTTCATTAGACAAGTAAAAAGATGCCTTAACACGAAACGATTTAATTTCAAATATAGTTAAGGAAACCTTCTTCACTAAGAAGAAGAGCAATACCTTGATGCCTATGCAACCATTAACATCAAGGGTTGTGATGGTTTTGGAGCAAAATCTTGATAGGACCTCCAGGCACTTATCAGTCACACCAACTATTCCAAACAAGCTGCATTGATTATTTCAATGATATCAGTAACAAAATTAATACAAGAGCAAAGTGCAAATTTGTAACAATATATTTGAGCTCGTGAATTGCTTTTTAAGCTAACTTTGCATCCAACAATAATTGCAAAGATGCCAATACGCTCCAAAATTCATGTTATGCACACAAAGAATTACGCAATCCAGATAATATGCCAACAGGAGATTTAATGCCTTTTAAGTCAAGCTCAGCCTCCTGAAAAATGTTATCCAGTAGTACATTGCCACTTTGATGAGCATTCCTATTTTGTTTAGTTTTATTTTGAATACTAGAAGTTCCTTAACCTCAAGTTAACTGGCTACTTAGAGGTGGCAAAATTTTTTAAAAAATGTTGGGAGAAAGTAGTTTATGAGTCTGTTGCAAGAGAAAATATCAGAAAGCACAAAGGTAATGAGTCGTATGGAAATAAAAAAATAGGAAAAACAAGAAGGGCCAAGAAGAACTATTTTTCAACTTAAATTGACCAGCAGAAAAAAGGATCACCTGAGAAATTCCAGAGAGGTGCAACCTTCAGCAATAGCTATGACCCCCAAATCAGTAACACGTATACACCTATTGAAGATATTCAAGATGTTCTTAACTAACTGTTTCTTGTTATTAAAGAAATTTCTGAAGGACAGATATTTAACTGACCAAGTCAAATTGAGAGAGACAAGACTTTTGCACTTAGCTATACTGGAAAGTCCTTCATCAGATAAATACTGGAAATCCAATTTTAGGTTATGATCGACCTCAAAATAAAGATAGAAGATGTAAAAGCTTGATCAGCAACACTGATTCTCACCTGTGCACCACATAAATCTAAAATTCTTAAGTGGGCTAAATTTGATATGTTCTTGTAAGCCGTTTCTGTGAAGCTGAAATAAGAAAATAAGATAGGAACATTGCTCACAACAAGAATTATAAGCATAAATCTATGCTTTGCAACAGCACTTAAAAGAACATTTGTGACCTGGAAAGTGCATAAAGATTTAAACTTTGGAGAGAGAAGCACTTCATCAATATTTGTTCCAAACCAACATTCGTAAGCTTGATGCACCTAGGAGAAACAACATCATTACTAGAAGCATACAGTCTCATGAAACCATAGTTATTTTTTAGTACTACTCAATATCAACAGCACCAAAAATTCATTCTGAGACAATTTTGATATAATATCGTCATTTGCCCATCCTTTCACGTCTACTTCTGTAGATAATTTACTTCATTACATCATTCATACTAGAATAACATTGATAAGAGACATGTTTTTAGCTATATGAGCTTCACCAGTAACATTAAAATCAATTAGCTACATACCGGGTCAAGTTCAGTGACTCTAAATCTTTATAATTGTCAGCTATTAACTGCAAACTCTTGTCCGAAATATTCTGCAACATAAAAGATTACACCCAAAAGGTGGAGAAAACAAACCCAAATTATATTTGTAAAATTTGATGGAACATTTGATGACTATATATCGCACTACCTCATTTCATTGTGGGTGCATAATAATCGCCAACAAAGAATGGGAAGGTGCATGTCCTTTCAGAATTTAGAAAGCAATATGTAAATATGTCATTATGCCTATAATGCTACAAAGGTGATCGAATGGCAATACAATTTCTACAGAGATCCAACAAAGACACAATTGCATTCTTCAAGTAGTCTTGCTGAAAACGCAAAACAGAAGTAAATTGAATTCAGGCTGTAATCAATTACCTTGCAGCCACTTAAATTCAAAACAACGACATGTTTACAATTCTCAACCAAAGGCTTTATACCAACGTCAGTTACCCTGAAGCACAAGTAAACATACAAAATATTAATCAATGATAAAAAGAAGAAATGAAATGCCACATTCAGGTGAGATATTTAAGCTTGCAGAATCTTAGCAAATTTAAAGTACCTCACATTCCAATAGATTGAAAAAGCTTTCAGTTTTGAACAAACACTGAATATAGCTTCTAATCCATCATCAGATATCTTCTGGCACCCATTCAGGTTTAAAGATTCCAGGCTTTGAAGGGGTTCAAAACGCTGAGATGTTTAAACGCAAAACGATACAACCTTCAGAAACAATTTATTTATAATACTTGCAGCCAAATGCGAGACGCATACCTTGCTTCTGAGGACTTCAAGATGTATATCTTCAATACCCTGAGCAAATTCAAGGTTTATCTCCTTCACATGCCGATATCTAGACTACAAAACAAATATATATAAGTATACAGGAACGTCTACAACTTAAAAGAAAACAATACCATCAAGGAAATGCTCTCGTCCTAAATTTCAATGAGATATAAATAAAGCTATTAAGACTCCAATTCAAATAAGGAGAGCCATTACTACCGCTATCCCATAAACTACAAAACAACCAAGTTACTTCACCTATACTAAGAAAGCATTAGCACTAGTTTAGCAATCAAGCTTTACTAGGAATTTACCAGTGAAAGAGCAGCAACGAGTCGATCGCCAGCTTTAGTCATCTCACGAAAATCGAGAACCTTTGACAAAAGTCACAAAAACCCAGATCCTAAATATTGAAATAAACTGAAAACTAACTAAGAGTTATGAATCGGAGGGTTGGGAAAAGAAAGAGGACTGTACCAGCCAGAGAGAAGGATAGGAGATGAGAATACGATACAACCAAGGGCTAACAAGGAGAAGAGAAACGAGGTCTCTTTGAGAAAGTCTTGTACTCACAATCCTCATCACTCTTGGGACTTTTTCTCTGTTCCATGTTTGTTCATCTTCTTCTACACTCGCTTCCATTGATGACAGCTCTCTAGTTCAGTACATTGCGTACATGTATTTCGTTTTTATGCTTGCTTACTATTCATAAAAAGCCTGCCCCAGTAGTCATTAATTCTACCCGTTCTTTCTTTTATATTTTACAAATAAACTTTTATAATTTGACCGAAAGTTCTTAATACCGTACCGGGCTCAATAACAGGTTGAGCTTTGAAATGAAATTATATCAGTACCGATCGATATTGGGTATCGTTTTTGAAAATTTTTAAATTTATAAAATAGTCCCTAAAATTTTTAAAAATTACAAAATAGTTCATATTGGTATATTATACAGTTGTACTATATACTTTACTAATTTACTGTTTACATCAATCATGCTTTCAAAAATCTTAATAATAAATAATAATGACAATTAATTTGAAATAATAATAATTTTTAAATATTTTACATATAAATAATAACCACAATTAATAT
>JANKYE010000005.1:21806092-21816942 GCA_032467995.1 Erythroxylum dillonii | reverse complement strand
GATGTGTAAAAAGAATAATAAGGATTGAAAAAAAATTGAAGCGATGTTAACTAAGGTATGATCGTACGATATGTTTCGATTCAGTTTAAGTGGTTGGATTCCGAAAACGGGATCCAACATTTATGGTATCAGAGCAAGAGTTTTTAAGGAATCATGTGTACGTATGAGGGTTTCAGATTAAGTAGTTGGGTTCCGAAAATGGGACCCAACATTTATCGTCTATAGAGAAGTATCATCTGTGATGATGTCATATCGTCTTAAGAGTTGCATCATCTTAAGTTGACTTTGTTTCGTTTTAAGTTGACTATGATCGTCTACTTTTTGCTTCGTCTACTTTTTGCTTCATCTATTCTTTGTTTCGTCTGTTTTTTGCTATCGTCTGCTTTTTGCTTCGTCTACTTTTTTCTTCGTCTGTTCTTTGTTTCGTCTGCTTCTCCCATTCGTTTGCTACCCGTTTCTTCTCATGTGGACAGAACCTTGGTTGTTTCTTTCAACCATAACTTTGTCGTCCGACCTCCAAATGACCTGATTTTTGAAGCATTAGATTCATAAAAAATTTCTCTATCTCTCCATTGAAACTATAGCCTTTTGTTTTGACTTAAAAAAGATTAATCCAATCAAAGTTAGGGAATTGGTTGGAAGAGCATGAACTGGATATCATACTAAACATGTTCCTATATTTTGATGATATCTTGATCTGTAGAGTTCCAAATGAGACAATTTTTAGTTTGGAGCAAACATGAGGTATAGGCCTACAAATGGTCTCAAGAAGTCAAATTATGATTCAATCTCTAAGGTGTTCAATTTCTGGATGGAAGTTGTACATGGCAAACTATTTCTGAATAAGAATAGTATGAAAATGTTTGAGGTATATCTTCCTAATTATTGAAGCAAATTGAGTGATTTTGGTGTCAATGGCGGTCATAAGATATAGGAAAACACTTTTCTAGAAAAGAGTATGACCAAATTACTTCATTTTCACCTTCTAATTGAACATAAATAATAGACCCGAATAAGGTGTCTTGGAAAAATCTGAAGTGATTCAATGAGAAAAGAATAGAGATTTTAATGATTATAGTGAGGCATAAACTTAAGTATAAATTATACTTAGATTAGTTTTGGATATGAGAATGAGAATTGATGGAAGATACCCGGGATTGTCATGAATATGCATTGTACACATTTCATTTCATTCATGTGCAATATTAAATACTTATAATTGTGTAAATTGTGATATTTGTGTATGTTGTTTGATATAAAGGAGCAATTGGAACGTCAACCTCCAGACATTGCCCGTCCATCCAGGCAATAGCATATTGGAGTGTACTGTGAGTCAACCTAGATGATTTCCTAGGATTAATTTGTTTTAAATTGATTTGATTCGTTAAACTTCCATATTACTGAATTATTTGTGAACTGTTTCTGAATTCCAGACTTGAAGTCCGAGGAGTTTAATAGTTGGGCATGTATTGGAAGTGCTTTGATTTGATATAGATTCTGAATGACATTTGAATCTCAACGAAAGTTGAATGTTAGACTTAGGTCCAATGATTATGAGCTTTGTTTAAGCTTCATATGTGATTGCGATATATGACATACATGTATTTGATGCATTTCATAAAATTCATGATCAGATAAAGGCGTTGTGACTTGAGTTGCCAGTATGAAGCGCTTCTACGTAGAGCCTTGCATTGTGATTTCTAATTCTGAACGTAGAGCTATGCTCCGTGATTCTATTCTGACTGAGCCCTATAGGCTAGTATTTGTATAAGTTTGTGATAGGCACTCGGTCACAACAATAAGAACGAATGTGAGTCTCATGCATATAGCATTCATATAAGATTGAATTTCATCAATGTTTTGCAAAGTTGTATTGAATGACTATATGATATGCCCTGTTATGTGAGTATTTGAATAATAAATGTATGTTTAGAATGACTAATTGTGCGATTCCAAGTTGTCTATGTTAAATGTAGATTCCAAGTTGTCTATGTTTATATACTCAATTCCTATTTCATATAGATCAAATATACGTAGGAATAGTAAACAGATAAATATTTTGAATTGTCAAGTTGGTATTATTATTAGTAAAGGTAGAAAAACTATCAAATATCTTCAGGTTAACTTAGGTGGAAAGATTTAAGTCACTTAAGATATAGGAACTAATCCTAACTTTACCAACTAGGATGGTAAAGCTTAGGGGCACTCCTAATCAAATTGCAAAGGTAGAGTAGTTGACAAATGAGATTCTTACAGAGGAAAGAAGAGTTGGGTCTTTTCTAATATGTTTTTTACTTTTTTATTTTCTTAAATTCACATGCCCTAAAAATTAATTAAGTTTCCATATATTAAGTCATATTAACTAAATTAACAGTGATCACTAATAAGAGCTATCATCGAGTTGTATTTGATATAAACGGGGAGTTCTAAGTATTATCGTACAAAAAAATGAAGTTTGGGATGGTTATGGTAATTTTCATAAAGTTACAACCTAAAATATAAATTTTTCCTAAATCAAAAACTTAATTGGTCATTTGATTCTCAAGAATGTAGACCAAATGAGGTATTTTTAATTAATTGGACCTTATACTTCACATCCAAGTGCTCTCGCTATAGGTCTAAACCTAAAATGAAAAGAAAACTTATTTTTTGTTATTTCTTATTTAATTTATATGTTTGATTAAATGTTCAATTTGTTTAGCCTATTGATGGTATAAGTGTAGAGATAGAACCCACTTCTTATTTATGAAATTCAAATAATACGATGTAAATATAAAGTTATATAAGATCCACTTTAAAAACCCAAATTTACTTTAGTAAAGAATTATATTTCTTCTCTTTGTAATTTTTGGCCTTAAATTCATACCCAAAAATTAAAATCTATAATGTTAAGAAGTTTGATTTTTTTACTTAAAATAATAATTTTCTTAAGTTTAATAAAATTTAAGAGCCTGCTGGTTATTTAAATAATTAACCCGGAATTCAAGTATGATAGGGAGGAGTTCTCCTAGAATTCATACTTGACTTCTTATCAACGGTAGAGATGAGCTTTAGAAAACTTATAAAATAAAATTCTAAAATATCAAAGTGGTGAAGAGTATTGAAATAAAGAGATGATTTGATTTAAGAAAAAGAAAAGTATAAGATACAAAGAAATTTTAAGATAATGATAGGAATAAGTATACAATGTAAAGAAAACTTGAAATAATAAGGTGTTTTGGTTGGAGCAGTCTAATTATCTGTGTATATATGTGTCCCTTTGCACTATGATGCAGGTGAATTTATATAATCCTCTCAACTTCATCTACCTAAATTAGTTTTCTTATAGCTACTTAACTTCCCCGTATTTATTTGGTTGAGCAAACCAAATATATGGTATTGAACACCTTCAGGCTTTTAAATTTATCAATCTTTGTATTCTAGCTCTTTAAAATTCTCCATCATCTGTGTTGACAAGTTTTATAATATAAAACTTTCAATACTGTAAGTATACGAATCATAACTTGTAGTACGAAAGGTATTATTCTCATGGAGACTAATTAGATACCTAACAACTTGAATGAAACTTTGACTAAGGTACAAAAGAATTATTTGAATTTTAAAAATTATTGAAATTGAAACAACTAATAAAAATTAGTTGCTTTTAAGTGGTGCAAGTTCATCTATTTTACCCATATGGACTTCTTGTCATTGAATAGCTTCCATATTCTCTTAATGAAGAGCAATTTTACGATGCCATGTATCTTAGTAAGCCCCAAGCCTCTTTGCTTAGGATAAAAAATGTTAAACCATTTACTTTTGACTTTTCTTCCCTTCTTTACATCATTTGACCTTAAGAAATTCCTTATTATCTTTTCAATTGCTTTAACTAAGTTTTCAGGAAGTATAACATGAGAGCTCTAATAATTGTGCATACTATTAAGCATAGAACCGACAAGCTGTAATTTCCAGCATAAGGAAAAAAAAAACTTGTTTCGCCAACTTCCTATTTTTTGCTTATGGAATCAAAGTAGCAAGCAATTATTATATGTTGGTCTTCTTGTGGTTATTGAAATTCCCAAGAATTTGAATGGGACATTCTAAACTAGAATAGTTGAGCTTGAGATTCTTGATAACCCCTAAATTGGAATAGTTGAGCCTACATAAAAATAAAGTTTTCTCTTGGAATAGTTTATACTCAATCCTCCCATCCTTTTAAAAGTATGCTAAGAGCTTATCAAGACTTCCATCATTAAGTCTTCATCAGCACCATTCAGGAGTAGCAGGTCATCAGTAAAAATAAGGTTGAAAAGCTTGATCTTCTTGAATTTTTTATGGTAATTGAATTTTTCATTATGATTGATGTCATGGGAAATCAACTTGATTAAAGCATCCATGCTTAAAGTTAAGAGGTAAAAGGATAGAAGTTCTTTTTACCTTAGCTCTTTGACTCCATTGAAGATGCTAATGGGTTCACTATTAACCATTATGCCAAAAGTAATGGTGATACATTGTTACATCCATTCTATGAAATTTTAGGAGACTCAAATACTCAAACTCCCACTCTAGTTAGTCAAAAGCCTTATGAAAATCAATCTTTATGATACAACTTTTGATAGGATGCTTAAAATGGTAATTCTGAAGTAGATCTTAAATAAGTCACATATTGTCAGCAATGTTCTTTCCTTTAAAAAATGCACTTGGGCTTGGATTTATCACCTTCTTTATAGCTCCTTCCAATCTTGTAGCAAGCATCTTTGAGATAGTTTTGTAAACTACATCTCTTAGCATTCTTATACTAAAGAAGAATTCTATAATAGCTTCTATTACTATGTCTTCAACCTCATTCTAGGTCTTTTGAAAGAAAAAGTTGCATTTGCAACCATCTAGTCCTAGAACTTGATTGAAATCCATTTTGATATAAAAGATGTCTTACTTGTTGCACATATGTAAAATATTTAATATCAAATTAATATATTATGATAAAACTAGGTCTAACTTGATATTGACTTAAGAATGATTTTGATAATATGATAAGATAATCACCTTAAAGAAACGAATTAAGTAAACGTTACAAATTTTATTAGACTCTTGGCTTAGTCAATGTGAGGTAATTAACTGCCACATTTAATTTAATTGATCAAAAAATAACATGCTCAGAAAAAAAAAACCTTTTTTTTTAACTGCGTATGATAGTGAATTAGAATTCTATATTCAAGTTTGGTATCATTTTTGTATCAACAAACTTATATATGTAGTATATTTTTCCTCACGTCAAAATTTTATTTTAAATGGTTTCATCGTTTCTCAATTAAAATTTATCATATTAGGTAGAAAGCGATGGACAGAGAATGATTTTGTACAAATGATGTAGCTAAAAAGTTTATTGAGAGAAAGAAGGAAAATGGATATTGTACTGCAATTAATTTAACAAAATTTTTAGTTAAAATTTTTTGTTTCCAACGAAGAATTGGTATATGGGCAAATGAGCAACCCCCATTGAAGGAAGAGAAGAATTTTGGACAGATTTGCTTTTCCTTTTTGAAAAAAGAAATGTTGTTACAGGGCGCAGTTCATGTATTAGGAAATTAAGACTAAACTTCGCCTTGAGCTTCTTTTGATGCATTAGCTACTGCACCTCCCACGCATTGTTCATCAATTTTGATTTTGTTTGTTTTAGTGTTACTTTGAAGCTCAGTGGTTTCTGTATCTGTGTTGTTAGCGTCTTCAGTAGCCTCGCTGTTGTTAATATCCATAGCCTTAGTAGACTCTACATTTGTGCTTTTTGTATCCTCAACAGACTACCCGTTTTTGTCATTTTCATTCTCCATAGACTCTCCATCTTTTCCATGTGCAGTTTCAGTGAATTCTACACTTCTATCATTTGCAACTTCAGTAGGCTCTCCATTTACACCCTCCACTGGTTCTCCAGCTTTGTCATTTGCATCCTCATTTTGTTCTCTGCCTCTTTGGGTTGCAACCTTAATAGGATACTCATTTTCTTCTTCATTTTTTTGTCTTATATCCTCAGCAGGTTCGCCATCTCTGCCATTTGCAGCCTTAATAGGATACTCATTTTCTTCTTCATTTTTTTGTTTTATATCCTCAGCAGGTTCTCCATCTCTGTCTTTTGCAGCCTTAATAGGTTCTTTATTTATTCCAGTTGCAGCCTCACCAATCTTTTCTGGTTCTCCATTTTTGGTATTTGCAGCCTCAGTAGATTTTCCAATGTTGATGCTTGCGACCTCAGCAGGTTCTCCACTTTCAATAGCTGCTTCAATAAGCTCTCTGTTTGTATTGTTTGTAGCCTCAGTAGGTTCTCCTTTTTTGATGATTGGAGTCTCAGTTGGTTCTCCATTTTTGTTGTTTGCAGCCTCAGTTGGTTCTTTGTTTGAGCTATTTTTTGTTTCAGTTGGTTCTCCATTTTTTATATTTGTAGCCTCGGTTGGTTCTCCAATTGTGTTGTCCGCAGCCTCCAAAGATTCTTCACTAATAACCTCTACTACCTTGATTTCTAAGGGTCCAAGTTTTGCATCAAGATTTTTTATTTTGAGGTTTAGGGATCTTACGTCTCTAGCATCTCCTAGCTCAACAGAAGATACCTGTAGGAGAACATGGAGTAGGTTCTGAGAACACCAGGAAATTGCTTTCATGAAAAGTGAAAAAAGAAAAAGTGCAACGTAGCACATAACAATTACTCGATCCAGGATGCAATGTATTTAAAAATACTGTTCAAACATCATAATGTACTTTCACCTACATACACAAGAAACATGGAAGATCAAACTGACGGTTGTACGAAGGAAGTGAAACATAGGTTTACAAATCTCTTACAATATTTCCTCATATTAAATCCTTGAAGGATAATATAAGCCGGAGAACAGATGCCAGAGACCAACTCCTTAACAAAATATTAGGAAAAGAAGCTATCCAGAACTGTTGCTCCAGAGTTTTTGAGGAATGAAAAACAAGAATCAAGGTGATTCAGTTATGTCAATAAGTTACATGCATGTTAAAGGATACCTTACTTGCACAATTTGGTTGGCACGTTGTCTGAGAGCCTCCACTGGTGCTTCTTTGTAATAATTACTTTTGAGAATACACAACACATGCGAATGTAGATCATCTGAATTATGTTGTTGGATCATACACTTGGGTACGGTGGATTGACAACCCACTGCATAGAACGGACAGTTCACGAGCTTCATTGGACAGACAGTAATGCAATGCCTGTCCATTTCACGTCTCATGAGGATATCTGGGCATTTCTGTTCACACGGGATCATTTTGAATGGACACACTGAATCATGGTTCTCCAAATGTCTTGCAGAAAACATAGCTGTACACCCCTCATTTGTGCAGTTCAGAGGCCCAAAGCCACAGTTGACCATATGCTCAACGAGTTCCTCAGAGGTTTTGAATTTCTCGTCACAATGGAATGTATTCTTAAAGTCAACATTCTTAAGCAATGTCTGTGCAACTGCTTCCCTCCTTTCTAGCAACCAAAACCCAATTATTTCCAACTCTTGAACAAAATCATCTACCCTATCTTCTCTTTTTTCACTTAGCAGCCATCCAGAAACTCGGCTAAAAAAATTCCTCTTTGAAATAGCAAAGTCATCCACAAAGTCAGAAATGATATCAAAAGGATGGTCAGAGACTTCCGCCTCTGGACTGCCTTCTAAAATAACAGATTCAGCAACAAAACTTTCACTTCTCTGTCTGAGATAGTCAATCATTTCTTTTCTAATATCGACCGCCACTGAACCAGGGGACTTAAATATTCCACCTGTTGTGTTGTCAACACAAGCTGTAGCTAATCCAGGGAGGAGCGCTTGAGCTATCTTGTGAACTACTTCTGTATCATACAGATCACAATGGAATGCTGGGCCTTCCTCTTTCTCATCTTGGATCTTCTCATTTTCTGGTACAAGTTCCACATCTATTAAAGGAGGATCCATAAAAATGTTCGCTGCGAGTCTGCTCCGCTACAATCAACACCTAAAAGATAGAAAGGCAAAACTTTGAAATGCGCCACTTGAGTAACTCCAGATCAATATGATCTCATTTTGAAAACAGGGACCAGTCACATACTAACATTTTGATTATCGGATTTTACTATTTAAGAAACTTGCCACAGTTGGTTCAACCTCTCTCGTGGCTGCCAGATTTATAGCTGTTATTAAAGATAATTCCATAAATAATCAAATATTTCCTCTCAAATATCCTAGGGTAATATGAAAAACACTAGGATCAAGAAAGTTTAGATACACGCTTGATTTCTTCGAATATGTTCCCAACTAAAAAGATGGAAGAAAACGGTGAGATCCAGATCAACAATGGCAGGAAATTCCGTGAACAATCGTGAAGAAATTGTTAACTTGTTGCAATATCCTAGGACAAAGTGGAAAGAAGGATATCAAATAGTATGATCTCCATTTGATATTCTCATGAAAAAATTTGCAAACCAACGAGCTATATAACACAATACACGACCAGATCAGAAAAACCCAGATCATCAACTCATTAGGGAAATCCTTTCCTCTTAAAAAACATAAATAAAATCTGTCTATCTCTGATATGCATTACCGCTCAATTACTTGAACTTCCTCTTCAAATTCTTCAAAGAGATAACGGACAACCCTGTAATTCAGAACCAAGACCAACCATCGACGTTTCTGAAAGAGAAATGAAAGCCACGGAGGTTTTCCTTCCAACCCATCAACAACTCTCTTTATCATCCCTTTTCTTACCCTGTTTTATTTGCACTGTTAAACTGTCCTAACGGCCTTTACCGTTTTTGACCACTTGCATCCCTATATTTACGCTTTTGTCCCCCATTGATGGGACCGACATGGACGGTTTAGATAGGCTTAAGATTGACGCCACTGCAATCACGATCATCCCTTCTTCCTCTAATCTAAACCAAGCCTCTTGTTAATTTTCTTTTCAACGTTTGGGTGTTGAGAAAATCGCACAAAACTAAGAGACGCACTCGCTCCTTCTGTTGTTTTCTAGTCTTTACTGATTGAAAGCGAATATTTTAAAGTTGTTTTAATTTCTCGGCAATAAAACGGAAATTAGGGTTTTATTCCACTGAACCTAACATTTTCCTTTGTAAATTCTTGATGGCCACAGCTGCATATCCACCACCGCCACCGTATTATAGACTATACAAAGATTACCTTCAAAACCCTAAGTCGGCACCGGAGCCTCCGCCTCCGATTGAAGGGACCTATATCTGTTTCGGTGGCAATTACACTGTAACATCTGTTTTTGTCGTATGCAATTTATAGCTAGGTGCTTGTAGGTCTTGCTTATTTGTTGTTGTTTTATAGACTGATGATGTGCTTCCGAGCCTGGAGGAACAAGGAGTGCCCCAACTTTACCCAAAAGGGCCTAACGTTGGTATGTTTATGTTTGCTCTGGGTTTTCACGACTGTCCAGTGTGTAGAATGATTGCTTTGATTTGGGACCTATGCACCTTTTTTCTCCAAAGAATAATTGCCTTGTTGGAGGTGTTATTGAGCTGAAATGGGGTTGGTATATGAATCTACTGCTGATTACGATTGTTGTCTTTTATAGATTTTAAGAAAGCATTGAGGTCACTTAACAGAGATTTGCAGCTGCACATTTTGGAACTCGCTGATGTTCTTATTGATAGGCCTTCGCAGTATGCTAGGAGAGTAGAAGATATATCGATCATTTTCAAGAACTTGCATCACCTTCTTAACTCATTACGCCCCCATCAAGTAAATGACTTTTTGAGTTCCCTAACATCCTCTTTTTCAGCTCGCTGTTTGAAGTTGTGATTCATTTTGTTGTAGCATTTTGCCAACAGGCTAGAGCAACATTAATTCACATCCTGGAACTTCAGATACAACGTCGCAAACAAGCAGTGGAAGATATTAAAAGGTATTTATTCTGAAGTCCTATTGAAATGTTACAGCGGCTTGCAAAGGAAAATTTCTTGTTTAACACCATTTTCTCGAATGAAGTCATTTATTTCTTTAGCATAGTTACTTCATGATTGCTTATACATCTTGTAGGGTTGAAATATGCTCTGCATGACTGTCAAACATTTTTCTGGTTGCAACATAGTTGTTTATTCAATGTAATACTGTAATGTTGCCAGGTTCTTAGTTTGTCTCATATAACTTCTCTAAATCTCAAGGGAAAAAGCTCGTGCAGCTTGGCTTGTTTGTTAGGCTGGCATTTACATAATCATTGTACTACTGTTACTACTTACTCGCTTCTGAATATCTGTGAACATTTGATGCTTATTTTGAAAGTTGATTACTAAAGCTTTCACGAAGTTCCTAGATGCAGGTGCGTATCTATGTTATGATGAAGCTTAGTTTCTTCTTACTTTCAGCATGGTTGGTAAATGAAGTCACATTTGATTTTGATAAGAAGTCTTAAAACATGATATTGCTGTTGTTCCTGAGAGTAATATGTTTCTGATGATAATAGATATATTTTGACAGAGCTTAATGGTATTTGTGTTTATTCATATGTATTTCACGATGAAGCCTAGTTTTTCAACATGGTTGGTAAATGAAGTCACATTTGATTTTGATTAACATGTTATTGCTATTGTTCCTGGGAGTAATATGTTTCTGATAATAGATATATTTTTACAGAGCTTCGTAGTGTTTGTGTTCATTCATATGTATTGAGCGTAAGTAGATTTGAAACAGTTTGATAGAAATGTTTAGATCAATTATTTTCCTCCATCTTAGGGTCTTGACCCATCATATCTGATTTATGAAGCAGGTGTATTGAGTTTCCTCGTTGTCTCTTTAGCGTGTAATGCGTAGTCAATCAGCCATCATGGTCCAAAATAGACTATCTTCACGGTGTGTAAATCA
>JANKYE010000005.1:21781388-21795708 GCA_032467995.1 Erythroxylum dillonii | reverse complement strand
ATAAAATTTGAGAGCCATTCTATATCATTCTTTACTCCTTTATGATCAACTGAGTATAATGAAGGAGACTGTCAATTTCTATAGGGGCCCTTCTAGGTTCAGACCTTGATCCTTTTACCTCTGTGGACTCTTTCCAATCTCTTATTTCTAGCAAAATTCCTCCTGAAGCCTCTCGGGAGTTGGTGAAACCTATCTTTAATGATGACATCAATGCTACTGTCTTTGCTATGAATGAGATGAAAGCCTCAGGACCTGATGGTCTAAATGGTTTTTTCTTTCAAAAGACCTGGTCTAATATATATTGGACTTATAGTTGGAAAGGCTATTCATGAGTTTTGTAGAAAGGAACTCGTCCTAAAGGATTTTAATAAAACATTTATCTACTTAATTTCTAAAATTTCTAACCCCTATACTTTTGGTGATTTGAGGCCAATAGTATGCACAAACTTCATTTATAAAATTTTTGCTAAGATCTTAGCAAATATATTGAAGGGGGTTCTCAGTCTCATTATCAATGAGAATCAGAATGCCTTTATGAAGGATCAAAGCCTTGGTGACAATATTCTAATTGCTCAAGAACTCTTAAAGGGTTATACCATAAGGAACTCTCCCCCAAATTATGCTATTAAGATTGAATTCAATAAAGCCTTTGATTGTTGGTCCTTCCTTTTCGAGGTATTTTAGGCTTTCAGCTTCCTTGACATTTTTATCAACTAGATTAAGGCTTGTTTCTTCACTACAGCCTATTGTGTTCTGATTAATGACACCCCTTCTAAAATTATTAAGGGGAAGAGAGGAATTAGATAGGGAGATCCTTTATCCCCTTATCTGTTTATTTTATATATAGAAGTACTTTTTTAAACGTTGATGATCAATTTCTTTTATAATCCCAAATTCAAGCTCCATTCCAAATGCAGAAAAGTTTCTCTTACTCATCCTGTTTTGCAGATGATCTAATTCTCTTCTCTAAAGCTCATCTGGAATCTATTAAGCTATTGATTTATACTCTCAATGGGTTTTCTGAGATGTCAGCCTTTAAGGTGAATCTTAATAAAAGCCATATTGTCTTCTCATCAATTGTGAAATCTCTACAGGTTACTATTTTAACCATAACGGGAATGAATAGGAAATTTCTACCTTTGCAATATCTGGGTCTACCAATTACAACTAAAAGACTTTTTTTTCAATGAATGTCTTCCACTAATTACAAGAATTTAATGGAGAATCAACAAATGGATAAATAGCTGTCTTTCCTTTAGAGGTAAAGTTTAGTTAATTAAGTCTGTCATATGCTCCCTTCGCTTATATCGAAGCACACATTTTCTTCTTTCTAAGAAATTGATGAAATCCATTGAGAAAATGATGAGAAACTTTCTATGGGGTAAAGCAAATAGAAATTCAAGTCTTCCAAGGTTAAATGGGCATATTTGTGTAAACTCAAAGAGAAAGGAGGGTTGAGAATCATCTTTATAAGGGTAGTTAATAAAATCTTTTTGATCAAAAGACATTGGATAGTGATTCAAGAAAAACATCCCCTTTAGACAAGATGATTTCATAGCTCCTTTCTGAAATGGAACATCCTATGGACTCTCCCTTAGATCAACCTTTTCTTTTTTCCTAAATCAACTTTTAAAGATAAGAGATTAGGTAGCCAATGAAGTATGTTGCAAAATATGGAATGAAAAGTTTACCTTTTTATGACATGATAAGTGAACTGGTTTTGGTCCCCTATCCCAATACCCCAATCTTGTGTTACCTTTTTCAGGGTTAGATTACAAAGCTAAGATTGTCGTGTTTATCAATCATAGTGAGCGGATGCACTTTCTTGAAGTAATATAGTAGTTGAAACCTTCTTACTATCCTAATCTTAATATTCAAGACAACTATCTTCGACTTAGAATACTTATTGAGAGATTTTCAAGCAAAGCCTATAGGAAATGGGTAGATAATTTAGAATAATATGTTCCCTGGTTTAGAGTTAACTGGAATAACTTCCTAAGACTTAGTACAACTTTCCTTCTATGTCTAATGGTTAAGAATGCTAATATGGACAAACTACATTACATGTTCAATCTAGATGGGATTTGTTGTTTATGCAAAGAAGGAATAGAAACAAGGGATCATATGTTCTTTCTTTGCCCCTTCTCTAACTTTATTTAGAATAGGACTAAAGAATGTTTCTCATGGTATGAGCTATCATACTAGCTCATGGAGATTGTTACTATCCTAACTGAAGCACTACCTACCATTTCACTTTATAAGCAAAAGGTGTTGATTCTAGCCATAACTTCTCTCAGAAGTTTTTGGAAAGAGAGGAAGTTGAGGAAGTTCCAAAATGTCGAGATCTAGGTATGTTCACTATTCCCTACAAAATTGGTAGCACTGTGATTAACAGAGCTATGGTGGATTTGGGAGCTTCAATTAATGTTATGCCTCGTTCAATTTATGCTTCTTTGAATATAGGCCCTTTGTAAGAATCAAGTGTAATCATATAATTAGTTGACAACATTAATGCTTACCCTGATGGTGTGGTTGAGGATGTTTTGGTGCTGGTGAATAAGTTTGTATTTCATGCAGATTTTTATGTTGTTGATATAAATGATGACATTTCACATAATTCAATTCCTATCTTGCTGGAGGCACTATTTCTCAATATAACTCAAACTAAGGTAGATGGTCGTGAGGGCATCCTCACAATGGAATTTGATGGGGAAGTTATTCATTTTAACATTTTTAATGCCATGAATCATCCTCATGATGCTCTCACTTTGTTTTCTCTATTGATGTGATTGATCATTTGGGGCAGAAAATTTTTAAATTAAGTTGCAAGGATCATGTAGAAACAGACTTAACTGAGCATATGGAAGCAAAAGCCAACAATGATGTTGAAGTGGGAGAAGAGCTGATGGAAATGGCAACTACATTGGATTCGTTGGAGCACTCTCCCAGAAGGTATGATTTGACTTGCATGCAATTACCTGAATCTCACCAAAAGTTATTACCTTCTGATGTGTAGGCACCTGAAGGGGAACTAAAGTCACTCCCCGCACACCTCAAGTATGCCTATTTAGAAGATAAGCAGACTCTCCCATTTATTGTTACGACGGAGTTGACTTGTTGATTCGAATGATAAGAGAGCATAAGAAGGTCATCGGATGGACGATCATAGATATCCAAGAAATAAGCCTTTATATATGCATACATCGCATTTTATTAAAGGAAGATGCCAAGTGCACAAGGTAAGTTCAACATAGATTGAATCCTTCGATGACAGAAGTTGTAAAGAAG
This sequence comes from Erythroxylum dillonii, assembly GCA_032467995.1. Taxonomy (NCBI): domain Eukaryota; kingdom Viridiplantae; phylum Streptophyta; class Magnoliopsida; order Malpighiales; family Erythroxylaceae; genus Erythroxylum; species Erythroxylum dillonii. The sequence goes on along the minus strand of JANKYE010000005.1, from coordinate 21,792,420 downwards.
GAAGTGCTAAAGCTTCTCAATGATGGGGTATTTGCCTGATCTCCAATAATAAGTGGGCAAGTTCTATTCAGGTAATTCCAAAGAAGTCTGGGATCACAGTTGTGACCAATCAAGAAGGTGAGTTGATTCCCATTTGAGTGCAAACTGGGTGGCAAGTTTGTATTGACTATAAGAAATTGAACTCAATGACTTGTAAAGACCATTTTCCCCTTCTCTTTATTGATCAAATGTTTGGGAGATTGGCTGGTTATAAGTATTATTATTTTCTAGATGGATTTTCAGGTTATCTTCAAATACTGATCCCATTAGGAGATCAAGAAAAGACCATTTACACACGCTCATTCGGTATATTTGCTAACTGAAGGATGTCATTTGGATTATGCAATGCACCTGCAATGTTCCAAAGATGGATGGTGAGTATTTTTTCTGAGTATGTTAAGAAAATCATTAAGGTATTCATGGATGATTTTAGCGTTTATGGTTCTTCCTTTGATGAATGCCTTGAGAATCTCGCTCTTATCTTGGAACAATGAGTTGAAACTAACCATGTGTTTAATCGGAAAAAAAAAGTCATTTCATGGTAGATCAAAGTAGTTTTAGGGCATGCTATATCTACTAGGGGTTATAGAAGTAGATAAATATAAAGTTGATCTTATTTCCTTTTTACCTTACCCTTCAAATGTTCGGGAAGTGCGTTCTTTTCTTGGCCATGTAGGTTTCTATCGTAGAGTCATCAAGAACTTTTCGAAGATAATCGTACCGTTATGCAAGTTGTTACAACAAAATGTCTCTTTTGAGTTCAATGATAAGTGTAAGGAAACCTTTAACACACTTAAGGAGCTCTTAACATCCCTACCAGTGATTCGACCTCCGAACTGGAGCCTCCCCTTGGTGATCATGTGTGATGCAAGTGACTATGCAATAGGGGCGGTTCTAAGACAAAGAGTGGACAAAGCTTTACATGTCATTTATTTTGCTTCGAAGACTCTTAATTCAACTCATTTAAATTATTCTAAAACAAAAAAAGAACTTTTGTCTGTGATTTTTGTTTTTAAAAAAATTCGGTTGTATTTGCTTGGTGCTAAAGTAATTACTTATTCTGATCATGCAGATTTACGATACTTGCTCATGAAGAAAGAAGCAAAATCGAGGTTGATCAAATAGATTCTCCTCATTCAAGAATTCGAATTAGAGATAAAAGATAAGAAAGAGGCAGAAAATGTGGTTGTCGATCACCTTACTCGCTTGTTTAAAGAAGAAGATGACATCCCTTTATGAGAGACATTTCCAAATTAACAAATATTTTCTACTGATTTGACACTAGCATGGTATGCAGATATTGTAAATTTCTTAGTTAATAACAAATTACCTATTGGTTTGTCAACGACTCAGAGGGATAAGTTGAAGAATGAAGTGAAGTATTATGTCTGGGATGACCCGTATCTATGAAGGAATTGTGCAGATTAAGTCATAAGGAGATGTGTGATTGAAAGTGAAACACCTTTCACTTTAGCCTTCTGCCATTCTTATGCATGTAAAGGATACTTTAGTGTAAAGAGGAAGCCCCATAATTTTTGAAGAGTAGTTTATACTGGCTCTCATTGTTCAAGGATGCATACATCTTCTGCAAGTCATATAATAGGTGCCAACAGTCAGGTGATTTATCCTGTAAAGATCAAATGCCACAAACTCCTATTCTTTTATGTGAAATTTTTAATGCTTGGGGTATTGACTTTATGTGACCTTTTTCATCGTCTTTTGGTTTTAATTATATGTTGCTTGCAATCGATTATGTTTCCAAATGAGTAGAAGCTAAAACCACCAGAACTAATGATGCCTAAGGCTTCCAAATGGAAGATATGGAAGTGTTGATGTTGAAAGACGCAAATAACGTCACTTAATGTAGGAAACATGGAGTCGAACCAACGACAATAATCAAAGGTATTACTTAGGAGGCAACCTAAGGGAAGTTAATTTATGTTTATTAACATTTTCACATTTGTTATTTTCGGTAAATGCTCCATGTAGCGTCGTTTCTTGCAATGTCTGGGTCTTGCTGTTTATTCACGTGATTCATATGTGAAAACGTTATTTACTAATATAATTCTTTTACTTTATAAAAAAAAGAGAGAAATAGTGCCTATAAATAATTATATCACTAAACTACACCAACCTGTTGGTTGTAAGAAATAAACCAACAATTTTTATATCCAACGTTTGATGAATCCTATCCAATTACCAATACCATCTTCTTCTTCCTCTAATTGGGTTTGTATATATGTTTATGACCTCTACATCTGTAGCATAAACTGATAATTGTCCATTAGAATTTGGCATTTTTCTTGCATTTCAAGCACAAGTTATCTGAAGTAGATAAAAAACCATAATTTAGCAATCCATAAAGTTCATAATTTTACACTGCCTTAAGTGAGAACAATAAACTGCGAGGTGTAAACCACTGGATAGAATTCCACATAAAGAAAGAACAAATGGTCAAGAAAAGATTTACAGTAAAAACTGGAGAAAAGAACAGTAAACAAAGAAGCATGTTATGAACGCTTAAGATAGGTTTATGAGAGAAGGAACAAATTTAAGAATTCAACGAAGATGGGTAGACGTGAACTTGTGAAATAGGGAAAGGAGGGTTGGTTCTTGTTTAACGGAGTGGAGAAAAAGATATATAAAATATGTAGGTATAAGGGAAATACCCCTTAAACTACTCTTCTTTTAAATCCTAAATGGGACAATGAAACCTTGATTGAATGAAAGCATTGCCATTTGTCAGTCCTCTTTTTTTTTTTATTTCCCACAAGATATTCTAGGAGGTCCCATCTATAGGAAAGCATCTTTAAGCCATCTATACTCAGATTAATCCCCGCTTGAGCTGGGAAGGTCCTTTGCAGGAGGCAAAGCTCTAACCTCAAGTTTTAAACGGCTGCATAGATGATGACAGTTTGAACCCGCGACCTCATTTAAGCCAAGAGAACTCCTTACCAACTCACCTGCGTCCTAAGATTATTTGTCAGTCCTCTTTAGCTGCTTAATAGAACATATTGGCCTTTTTTAAAAAAAAAAACTAGAACAGATTGGCCTTTTGCTTAATATATATATATATATATATTAAGCAAAAGGCCAATCTGTTCTAGTTTTTTTTTTTAAAAAAGGCCAATATGTTCTATTAAGCAGCTAAAGAGGACTGACAAATAATCTTAGGACGCAGGTGAGTTGGTAAGGAGTTCTCTTGGCTTAAATGAGGTCGCGGGTTCAAACTGTCATCATCTATGCAGCCGTTTAAAACTTGAGGTTAGAGCTTTGCCTCCTGCAAAGGACCTTCCCAGCTCAAGCGGGGATTAATCTGAGTATAGATGGCTTAAAGATGCTTTCCTATAGATGGGACCTCCTAGAATATCTTGTGGGAAATAAAAAAAAAAAGAGGACTGACAAATGGCAATGCTTTCATTCAATCAAGGTTTCATTGTCCCATTTAGGATTTAAAAGAAGAGTAGTTTAAGGGGTATTTCCCTTATACCTACATATTTTATATATCTTTTTCTCCACTCCGTTAAACAAGAACCAACCCTCCTTTCCCTATTTCACAAGTTCACGTCTACCCATCTTCGTTGAATTCTTAAATTTGTTCCTTCTCTCATAAACCTATCTTAAGCGTTCATAACATGCTTCTTTGTTTACTGTTCTTTTCTCCAGTTTTTACTGTAAATCTTTTCTTGACCATTTGTTCTTTCTTTATGTGGAATTCTATCCAGTGGTTTACACCTCGCAGTTTATTGTTCTCACTTAAGGCAGTGTAAAATTATGAACTTTATGGATTGCTAAATTATGGTTTTTTATCTACTTCAGATAACTTGTGCTTGAAATGCAAGAAAAATGCCAAATTCTAATGGACAATTATCAGTTTATGCTACAGATGTAGAGGTCATAAACATATATACAAACCCAATTAGAGGAAGAAGAAGATGGTATTGGTAATTGGATAGGATTCATCAAACGTTGGATATAAAAATTGTTGGTTTATTTCTTACAACCAACAGGTTGGTGTAGTTTAGTGATATAATTATTTATAGGCACTATTTCTCTCTTTTTTTTATAAAGTAAAAGAATTATATTAGTAAATAACGTTTTCACATATGAATCACGTGAATAAACAGCAAGACCCAGACATTGCAAGAAACGACGCTACATGGAGCATTTACCGAAAATAACAAATGTGAAAATGTTAATAAACATAAATTAACTTCCCTTAGGTTGCCTCCTAAGTAATACCTTTGATTATTGTCGTTGGTTCGACTCCATGTTTCCTACATTAAGTGACGTTATTTGCGTCTTTCAACATCAACACTTCCATATCTTCCATTTGGAAGCCTTAGGCATCATTAGTTCTGGTGGTTTTAGCTTCTACTCATTTGGAAACATAATCGATTGCAAGCAACATATAATTAAAACCAAAAGACGATGAAAAAGGTCACATAAAGTCAATACCCCAAGCATTAAAAATTTCACATAAAAGAATAGGAGTTTGTGGCATTTGATCTTTACAGGATAAATCACCTGACTGTTGGCACCTATTATATGACTTGCAGAAGATGTATGCATCCTTGAACAATGAGAGCCAGTATAAACTACTCTTCAAAAATTATGGGGCTTCCTCTTTACACTAAAGTATCCTTTACATGCATAAGAATGGCAGAAGGCTAAAGTGAAAGGTGTTTCACTTTCAATCACACATCTCCTTATGACTTAATCTGCACAATTCCTTCATAGATACGGGTCATCCCAGACATAATACTTCACTTCATTCTTCAACTTATCCCTCTGAGTCGTTGACAAACCAATAGGTAATTTGTTATTAACTAAGAAATTTACAATATCTGCATACCATGCTAGTGTCAAATCAGTAGAAAATATTTGTTAATTTGGAAATGTCTCTCATAAAGGGATGTCATCTTCTTCTTTAAACAAGCGAGTAAGGTGATCGACAACCACATTTTCTGCCTCTTTCTTATCTTTTATCTCTAATTCGAATTCTTGAATGAGGAGAATCTATTTGATCAACCTCGATTTTGCTTCTTTCTTCATGAGCAAGTATCGTAAATCTGCATGATCAGAATAAGTAATTACTTTAGCACCAAGCAAATACAACCGAATTTTTTTAAAAACAAAAATCACAGACAAAAGTTCTTTTTTTGTTTTAGAATAATTTAAATGAGTTGAATTAAGAGTCTTCGAAGCAAAATAAATGACATGTAAAGCTTTGTCCACTCTTTGTCTTAGAACCGCCCCTATTGCATAGTCACTTGCATCACACATGATCACCAAGGGGAGGCTCCAGTTCGGAGGTCGAATCACTGGTAGGGATGTTAAGAGCTCCTTAAGTGTGTTAAAGGTTTCCTTACACTTATCATTGAACTCAAAAGAGACATTTTGTTGTAACAACTTGCATAACGGTACGATTATCTTCGAAAAGTTCTTGATGACTCTACGATAGAAACCTACATGGCCAAGAAAAGAACGCACTTCCCGAACATTTGAAGGGTAAGGTAAAAAGGAAATAAGATCAACTTTATATTTATCTACTTCTATAACCCCTAGTAGATATAGCATGCCCTAAAACTACTTTGATCTACCATGAAATGACTTTTTTTTTCCGATTAAACACATGGTTAGTTTCAACTCATTGTTCCAAGATAAGAGCGAGATTCTCAAGGCATTCATCAAAGGAAGAACCATAAACGCTAAAATCATCCATGAATACCTTAATGATTTTCTTAACATACTCAGAAAAAATACTCACCATCCATCTTTGGAACATTGCAGGTGCATTGCATAATCCAAATGACATCCTTCAGTTAGCAAATATACCGAATGAGCGTGTGTAAATGGTCTTTTCTTGATCTCCTAATGGGATCAGTATTTGAAGATAACCTGAAAATCCATCTAGAAAATAATAATACTTATAACCAGCCAATCTCCCAAACATTTGATCAATAAAGAGAAGGGGAAAATGGTCTTTACAAGTCATTGAGTTCAATTTCTTATAGTCAATACAAACTTGCCACCCAGTTTGCACTCAAATGGGAATCAACTCACCTTCTTGATTGGTCACAACTGTGATCCCAGACTTCTTTGGAATTACCTGAATAGAACTTGCCCACTTATTATTGGAGATCAGGCAAATACCCCATCATTGAGAAGCTTTAGCACTTCCTTCTTTACAACTTCTGTCATCGAAGGATTCAATCTATGTTGAACTTACCTTGTGCACTTGGCATCTTCCTTTAATAAAATGCGATGTATGCATATATAAAGGCTTATTTCTTGGATATCTATGATCGTCCATCCGATGACCTTCTTATGCTCTCTTATCATTCGAATCAACAAGTCAACTCCGTCGTAACAATAAATGGGAGAGTCTGCTTATCTTCTAAATAGGCATACTTGAGGTGTGCGGGGAGTGACTTTAGTTCCCCTTCAGGTGCCTACACATCAGAAGGTAATAACTTTTGGTGAGATTCAGGTAATTGCATGCAAGTCAAATCATACCTTCTGGGAGAGTGCTCCAACGAATCCAATGTAGTTGCCATTTCCATCAGCTCTTCTCCCACTTCAACATCATTGTTGGCTTTTGCTTCCATATGCTCAGTTAAGTCTGTTTCTACATGATCCTTGCAACTTAATTTAAAAATTTTCTGCCCCAAATGATCAATCACATCAATAGAGAAAACAAAGTGAGAGCATCATGAGGATGATTCATGGCATTAAAAATGTTAAAATGAATAACTTCCCCATCAAATTCCATTGTGAGGATGCCCTCACGACCATCTACCTTAGTTTGAGTTATATTGAGAAATAGTGCCTCCAGCAAGATAGGAATTGAATTATGTGAAATGTCATCATTTATATCAACAACATAAAAATCTGCATGAAATACAAACTTATTCACCAGCACCAAAACATCCTCAACCACACCATCAGGGTAAGCATTAATGTTGTCAACTAATTATATGATTACACTTGATTCTTACAAAGGGCCTATATTCAAAGAAGCATAAATTGAACGAGGCATAACATTAATTGAAGCTCCCAAATCCACCATAGCTCTGTTAATCACAGTGCTACCAATTTTGTAGGGAATAGTGAACATACCTAGATCTCGACATTTTGGAACTTCCTCAACTTCCTCTCTTTCCAAAAACTTCTGAGAGAAGTTATGGCTAGAATCAACACCTTTTGCTTATAAAGTGAAATGGTAGGTAGTGCTTCAGTTAGGATAGTAACAATCTCCATGAGCTAGTATGATAGCTCATACCATGAGAAACATTCTTTAGTCCTATTCTAAATAAAGTTAGAGAAGGGGCAAAGAAAGAACATATGATCCCTTGTTTCTATTCCTTCTTTGCATAAACAACAAATCCCATCTAGATTGAACATGTAATGTAGTTTGTCCATATTAGCATTCTTAACCATTAGACATAGAAGGAAAGTTGTACTAAGTCTTAGGAAGTTATTCCAGTTAACTCTAAACCAGGGAACATATTATTCTAAATTATCTACCCATTTCCTATAGGCTTTGCTTGAAAATCTCTCAATAAGTATTCTAAGTCGAAGATAGTTGTCTTGAATATTAAGATTAGGATAGTAAGAAGGTTTCAACTACTATATTACTTCAAGAAAGTGCATCCGCTCACTATGATTGATAAACACGACAATCTTAGCTTTGTAATCTAACCCTGAAAAAGGTAACACAAGATTGGGGTATTGGGATAGGGGACCAAAACCAGTTCACTTATCATGTCATAAAAAGGTAAACTTTTCATTCCATATTTTGCAACATACTTCATTGGCTACCTAATCTCTTATCTTTAAAAGTTGATTTAGGAAAAAAGAAAAGGTTGATCTAAGGGAGAGTCCATAGGATGTTCCATTTCAGAAAGGAGCTATGAAATCATCTTGTCTAAAGGGGATGTTTTTCTTGAATCACTATCCAATGTCTTTTGATCAAAAAGATTTTATTAACTACCCTTATAAAGATGATTCTCAACCCTCCTTTCTCTTTGAGTTTACACAAATATGCCCATTTAACCTTGGAAGACTTGAATTTCTATTTGCTTTACCCCATAGAAAGTTTCTCATCATTTTCTCAATGGATTTCATCAATTTCTTAGAAAGAAGAAAATGTGTGCTTCGATATAAGCGAAGGGAGCATATGACAGACTTAATTAACTAAACTTTACCTCTAAAGGAAAGACAGCTATTTATCCATTTGTTGATTCTCCATTAAATTCTTGTAATTAGTGGAAGACATTCATTGAAAAAAAAGTCTTTTAGTTGTAATTGGTAGACCCAGATATTGCAAAGGTAGAAATTTCCTATTCATTCCCGTTATGGTTAAAATAGTAACCTGTAGAGATTTCACAATTGATGAGAAGACAATATGGCTTTTATTAAGATTCACCTTAAAGGCTGACATCTCAGAAAACCCATTGAGAGTATAAATCAATAGCTTAATAGATTCCAGATGAGCTTTAGAGAAGAGAATTAGATCATCTGCAAAACAGGATGAGTAAGAGAAACTTTTCTGCATTTGGAATGGAGCTTGAATTTGGGATTATAAAAGAAATTGATCATCAACGTTTAAAAAAGTACTTCTATATATAAAATAAACAGATAAGGGGATAAAGGATCTCCCTATCTAATTCCTCTCTTCCCCTTAATAATTTTAGAAGGGGTGTCATTAATCAGAACACAATAGGCTGTAGTGAAGAAACAAGCCTTAATCTAGTTGATAAAAATGTCAAGGAAGCTGAAAGCCTAAAATACCTCGAAAAGGAAGGACCAACAATCAAAGGCTTTATTGAATTCAATCTTAATAGCATAATTTGGGGGAGAGTTCCTTATGGTATAACCCTTTAAGAGTTCTTGAGCAATTAGAATATTGTCACCAAGGCTTTGATCCTTCATAAAGGCATTCTGATTCTCATTGATAATGAGACTGAGAACCCCCTTCAATATATTTGCTAAGATCTTAGCAAAAATTTTATAAATGAAGTTTGTGCATACTATTGGCCTCAAATCACCAAAAGTATAGGGGTTAGAAATTTTAGAAATTAAGTAGATAAATGTTTTATTAAAATCCTTTAGGACGAGTTCCTTTCTACAAAACTCATGAATAGCCTTTCCAACTATAAGTCCAATATATATTAGACCAGGTCTTTTGAAAGAAAAAACCATTTAGACCATCAGGTCCTGAGGCTTTCATCTCATTCATAGCAAAGACAGTAGCATTGATGTCATCATTAAAGATAGGTTTCACCAACTCCCGAGAGGCTTCAGGAGGAATTTTGCTAGAAATAAGAGATTGGAAAGAGTCCACAGAGGTAAAAGGATCAAGGTCTGAACCTAGAAGGGCCCCTATAGAAATTGACAGTCTCCTTCATTATACTCAGTTGATCATAAAGGAGTAAAGAATGATATAGAATGGCTCTCAAATTTTATTGACATTTTTTATGTTTAATAAAGAATTTGGAAGCTCTATCTCCATTCTTAAACTAATTAATATGAGCTCTCTATTGGATGAGTAAAGAATGATATAGAATGGCTCTCAGATAGATTTCCAAACTCTTAACTTTTTTTTTGTATACAAGGAGAGAAAGCACGAAACGTATTACATAACGAGTCTAGGGTGACAAACTCCCGACATATCCCCTAAGAGAATTGAGAGGCACCCTATGGGTGTAATATCAAAAGTAGTGATCCCGATCTCAAAATGCTCTGCATATTTAGCAAGCTAGTCTACACACCTATTGCCTTCCTTGTATGTGTGTCAAGGTAAGACTACCCAGTTCCGAGTAAACAATTCATTAATACCCAGACCTAGGGGATTAAGAGACCTTTGTCGTTGAGACAGGGATGCCAGTAGGTTAATCACCTCATGCGAATTGACCTTTAATTCGATTCGGCGATGACCTAAGTTCTAGACGAGGTTGAGTCTTGAAAAAACTCCCCAAAGTTCAACAGAGAGGAGGGAGGGGGAGCGCCATCCAATATTCTGCACAAAGTCTCCAAGCCAAGCACCTGAACTATCACGAATCAGGCCACCTGTTATGGCCGACGAGAGCAATCTTTTGCTTGCTCCATCTGTATTTAAACGAGCCCAACCCTTAGGAGGTTTTCGCCAGCTAAGAAGTTGTTTGTATCGAGGGCGATTGACAAGATGCGCTCTATTGTGCCAGATCGACGCCTTGTGAATCTGATGTATATACTCCAGAACATGATGCGCTGGGTAGGTCAGCCAAGAAAATTACTCTTCAAAAAGGGCCATGTTTCTCTAAGTTTATAAGAACCAATAAGTAGCTCCAAAGATAATTGACCAATCCCAGCCAAGTATACTGCAGTGTGTTTGTAGATTCCTAGTTAGCCACTCCTGGGTCATTATGGTGAAAAAATCAGGGGAGACTACATGTGGAGGGAACATACTCCACAATTGTCGGGCTGTAGGACAGTCACGTACTACATGTAGTGATGATTCTTTTGATAGGCAATGGTATCATATAACATCTATTATTAACTGTCTGCGAACCCGTTGTCGGTTATAAAGCAATCGATCATGTGAGAGGAGCCAAAGGAATGATTGAATTTTTTGTAGGCCCTGCCACTGTCAAATTACCTTCCAATACCTAATGATCGAAGCGTTGCCATGATCCAGATCATAGAATAGGCAGATGCAATAGTGAATTTCCCATTGTCCGACTTTCCCCAATTAGCTTATTAGGGCCTAAGTAGGATTTAGGTGGTAATTTACCTGCTATGTGTTGGGAATGCAATAGTGAATTTCCCATTGTCCGACTTTCCCCAATTAGCTTATTAGGGCCTAAGTAGGATTTAGGTGGTAATTTACCTGCTATGTGTTGGGAATTGTCTCTCAGCCGTGCATCACATGCACAGACGCAGCGGAACAACAACAAGAGACTTCCCAGATTTCCAGAATCATGTGTCGACGAAGAATCAAACCAATAAC